>CAXAMN010009280.1:155069-192729 GCA_963970005.1 Durusdinium trenchii | reverse complement strand
ATTAGGTTGGAGGCCATTGCTCTTAGGTTCGTGGCCATCGCTATTAGGCTGGAAGCCTTCCTATGATTGGAGGCCAGTGCTCTTAGGCCGGAGGCCATTGGTATTTGGTCACCGGTCCAGCGCGCAATTGATCTTATACCACACCGCGGCCATCTATCGAACGATCTGCGCAGTCGGCCTCCCGTCCACGCTGAGAAACGTTGCCCCAAGTTTTTAGCTGCAGCGATTGGAATCAACAGGGCCCAAGGCCAATCACAGCACCTTACAGTCAAGCGGAAGTCCGATCACAACACCTGACCCGCGCCGTTCCAAGTTGAGGCTTCAGTGGCAGCAAAGTTTCAAAATTAAGTTGCAAGACTCCCAGCTGGAACGCCCCAAAAAATTGAAATCCAACAGCATTCTGCTGCCGGAACGCATCGCTTGTCAGTGCGCAATGTCAAACTACACACCTCTCCCAGCCCCAGAGATTTAAACCCAACTGCATTTTGCTTTCTGATGGGAACTGCAAATAACTCTAAAGCGCAAATCGATATGCTTGTTTGTCTACCCTGCCCACCCCGAACGCAGCACGCAAGCTTGGAATTCCGAGAAAGCGAACCACTCCCAACCGAAACAGCACTTAAGGCTTAAGGTTCCAAACAGCACCCGGCGTTACCACGTTCTGCTGCTCCAATTCACTCAAGATAGGACGGCGTTTGAGAGCTTTGACAATTCAAAAGAAAATCGAACCGACTCCGACGATGTACCAACACCTTGGGCTCTGACCCTCTCCGCTGGTACATTGCAGCAGCTGTGACAGCACATGAGCCGCAAATGAGCATCTCCACTGTGGCTAAGTACAAGACCTGAGAAGCCACGCAGAAGCCTCTCAAACTATTGTCGTTTCTTTTCTGGAGTTTGTTCATGTTCGATAAAATGTGAAAGCATGCACGCATCTTCACTTGTGTGTTGAAGCCGTACACCACACACAAAGTTCGCTTGGGCGGTTCGCTCCATCGTTTTTATTCTCGTCCTTGTGCGAACTTTTGCAAAAAAAATGTAAAACAAAAAGGACCATGTTTGAAATTGTCTGCTCTTTAAGTTTCACAATGCGCGAAGCGCGAAATCCTTTATCGCTCGGGCCTAAAAACAAGTGGCTGTACACTTCCCTGCACCCACGCATCTAGAACACGTGGGGAAGAAGGTGCCTTCGCAAAATGTCGGCAGTCCTGATCTAAATGATCACTTTCCCATTTTCGAAGATATTGTATACTGCAAAGCGGGTTCCATCAGCTTCTGAACATGCTTCTCTGCCGCTCTTCTCAAGCCTTCCTGGCGTCTTCCTCCAGCTCATCAGCGTAGAGCTCCAATCTGCAAATCTCATTCTGCACATCCATCCACTGCATTCTCCTCATAGACTTCCAAGGCATGGAAATCGATCCGGTTGTGGTAAGGCTTCATGTCCCTGAGCATGGCCCTTGATGTGGTTCCTGCCAGTGCCCAGGGCAAGCTTAGCGATGTAGCCACAACCATCCAAAGATGCTCAAAGCCCCAACCATCATCCATTTCAATCCACTAGCCTGTTGTCCTTCTTCCTCAGGGCGTTCCTGCAAGCAGCCAAACCAAACCCACGCGCAATTCCTGGCGCTCTTCCTCCCCAATGCGATCTCCCGCGCTGTCCACAGAGTCGCCTGCCATACAAATTCTTTGCGCCAATGTCAGCACAATTCAAACCTTTTGGAATTTCAGCGCCTTCTCCTTTTCTGCTGGACCGAAAGAAGTGCTGCGTCAAGATGGCGTACTCTTCCATTGCGTTGGCGCTGCACCATTGCACGCGCTGCTGAGCTATCTAATCGCACCTTCGCGCGGCATTCCTCTCATCTGCATCCATAAATGGTGGATATGTCCATCTGAGCGTCCAGCCACCGTTGCTTGCTTAATTAAACTCGTGTGTTGTGTTCTGTGGCTTGGATGAAGATCTGGAACGACGTCGCTCTTGTCATTTTGATTGCCAGCACTGGTCCGCATCGGTCACTACCTCCAGCAGATGCTTCTCTTTCTCTTCCACGTCAAAGTCTTCTCTCACATCCATCACTGATTGCCCTTTCTTTCTAGCTCCAATTCGAACTCCCAAGCCCAGAGCGCCCTGCTTGTACAAGCATACGTGGAGCGGAGCGCACACTTCCAAGATTGTCGCGTGGGATTTTACATGGATCCGGCCAACGTCTGCAAGACACCAGCCTGCCAACGACACACCGGTACCAGCAAAGCTCTTAAGCCTTGGTGTAGACATTTGCGTCAATGGTCAAACTCTTGGTGGAACTTGACCCTACATCGGTCTCAGATATGGGAAACATAGCCCGTAGATGGGCCAAGAAAGCCTCAACCAGATATGGGAAACATAGCCAGAGACAGAGACAGAGACAGACACGGGGAGAGGCGCGGAGAGAGAGAGAGAGAGAGAGACACACACACACACACACAGACACAGACACAGACACAGACACAGAGAGACAGAAACAGAGAGACAGAGACAGAGAGACAGACAGACAGACAGACAGACAGACCGACCGACCGACCGACCGACCGACCGACCGACCGACCGACCGACAGACAGACAGACAGACAGAGGGAGAGAGACTTCAGGGATGTTTCCGCCCTACCCGACATCTCGCTCACCTCACCTCCTATCTTTGGCCTCCGCCGTCCTACTTTTCTACTCTGTTGGGCCGGCGCTCGGCTGTCAGGCGTAAGCCTTTAAATGAATTCTAACCTTTGATATCAGCTACCGCTTAGCGGGACAATCACTGCTCCACCAGCAGTTTTTCCTCCCTTAATACTCCATTCTTCCGTTTCTTCTCTTTCACCGCAAGCGATGCGTGGATTGTGATCCTTAGAAGCCTTAGAGGTCCCCCGCTTTAAACGGCGGCCCCTGGCGGGTCGCGGCAACAATGGCGTATAGGCAGCGGAGTGGACACCTTACAGCCACAGCTCCGCTACCATGCAAAGCGCGAAGTCGTTTGTTGCTCAGGCCCAAAAGCCAGGCGGTTGCGCTGGTCCTACGTGTGGGTGGCTGAGCGGCTGTTTGAACAAGCTCTCCCTTGCAGGCAGAACTGAAGCTACGTGTAAGCTAATTACTCCTCCTACCGGCCTACCCCGCGCGTCTTCCTTTGAGTTTGGGGTTGATGACATCCAAGGCACCAAAGGCGAGTCCTCCTTGAAGCGCAGCCACTCGTACTCCTCGTCCACAACTCGGACGTCCTTGCGCGCGAGGGAGGGCTTCTGAAAAAGCACGTGAGTCGCTGTCACATCTAGGGCGCCCAAACAGCAAGTTTGTCCATCTCATCCTCCGTGAAGCCCTGCGTTCTCACAAGGCCTCGGGCGCTGCGTGGCCCCTTTTGTCAGCGAAGACCGACGCACCGACATATCTTGTCTTGTCGCCAAAACTACAGGACGTCGCTACGTGTGTTTAAATCTGACGAAGAAAATCAAATTTGTCCGACAAACTGGCTTGCCGAAATTGTGGAGCAGCTGCGAGCTTCACTAGTAAGCACTGGTGAGATCAACGGACCTATTTTCAATTTTCAAAGCACATGGCAAGTCAACGACAAGTTGAACTTCGCCAACAGCTTGCAACAGCGCCGCATCATCAGCATCATGACCTCAACATCATCGTCACTTCCTTCTCTGCAACGCATCGCGAAGCAGACCGCCCACCAGCTCGTCGGCTTGGCGCTTCTATAGCTGAGAGATGGAGCACCCGCATTGGCGCATGGTTTTTGCAAACTCGGTCAGAATACGTCGGAAAGCATTGCACTTTTCAATAAGTAGTCTTCGAGCTGAACTCCCACCTCCGAAGTCCAACCCTCCAAAGATTGGAACGCGTTCGCTGGAAACTTGTCAGTTTGAACCCCAAAGCCTGGTGTCTTGCAGCTGTAAGGCTCAACACGTTCGACGCAAGATTGACGCTTCTTACAATTTTGAAATGCGTAGAAAGAGAAGTTGCCCATTCAAGTGCCACACAAAGGACTGTGACGCCAATCATGCCTTGAACACAGTCTCAATGTCAAGCTGAAAATACTGCAGGCACCGCTAGGTTCTACTTTTTAACAAACCCAAAAAAATTGGTTTGGAGAAATATGTGTTCATCCTTCCCGCCTGCCAGGGAGGCTTTCATCAGCACCTGGCACGGGCACCACAGGCACCACAGGCGTCGGCTGGCTGAGCTGTTTGTTTCTCTCGTAGAAGCACCCAAATGCATCAAGCGAATGCGTCTTTTGCGCAGTCAGCTCGATCGATCCGAGATTGAAAACAGAGGAGCAGATCTGCAGCAAACGAGGAAGTACACTGCGCGCAGTTGAGGCTATATGGGCGCTGCGCGCAGGCTGCAGGTTGGAGCCTTTTCTAGATTCAGCCACACCCCCTCCAGCTCAACCCTTGGCGCTCCAGACCAAGGTGGCGAAGTATCGAAGCCCAAAACAAAGGGGCGCCAAAGGCTCTGACCTCAAGCCTGACATTGGTTGTCGAGCGATTAGCTACCACGGCCCGCGCGACGTTGCTGAGATCAGAGAGTTCGAGAGTTCAAGATCAGGGTCATGAAGTCGCTTGCACGCGCTCCACGCCAAACAAGATGCCGGCAACCAAGCCCAAACAGCAACGCGAGCCTGAAAGATGAGGTCCATGACACAGAAGCCAAAACCCACCCCAGCAAAGAGAGCTCTCCGTTTGTTTCAGCAGAAGGGTTCTGGACAAGATACGTCAAGTTCGTTTGCGCGATAACACTTCCAGCAATATCCCATTCAGTTCAGCTCCCAGAACGATGCGGCTCTAGTCACGGAAAGCCTTGCCTGGGTGAGAGATGAGCCGCACACTTTGACACTGCAAAGCTCTTGCTAGGAAGGAAAGCTCTAAGAGTGTTGAGACAAGGCCGCAAAATCATCGCTGACGACGCCAACGGCATCCAAGACGGAGAGGGTCATGAGCTACATGTTACCGCCCGAGTTGCCGCGGAATTCTCCGCTCAACGACCTCCAGGGGAAAGGTCTACCTCTTGGCTTGACACTCTTTTGCTCCTGGTAACATATACTCGTTTTTATGCGTCGAAGAACAGAACAGTGCATCCCCACTGGCACACTCAGCGTTTTCACCAAAACCCTTATGCACAGAAAAGCCTTATAGAGAGAAATACCTTCGTGAGTTGAACTATAGGTCCTGCATTAGTTTGAAGAACAACACCGCGCATTCCCACGGCCATACTCTGCACTTCGCGAAAAAACATTTTGTTTATCGCCTTTACATTGGTGTATTTCGAAACCAACCGCGCGTTTCCGCCGCCACATAGCTATAGCGCTTCGCCAAAAAAACACCCACGTATTCACGGCCACGCTCGCTTTCTCTCCATAGCCCATTGCGTCTGATAGAACCTGCTGCTTGTCCAGAGTCACACCTTGGTGTAATGTCAAACATTACCGCGCGCGCGTTGAGAAGCACGACCTTGCATTTGCATAGCCATACTCGCTGTTTGCCCTTTTGTAATTAAGAAGAACTACCTTCTGGGATTTAAACAATACTCGTGTATGAATGTATGAATGCTTTGAGAAACATGACCTTGTATTTCCACAGCCAGTCGTAATTTCTCGCTGAAGCGCCTATTGTCTTGAGGGTGTAATTCTGGAGGAACACAACAGGCGCACGTCCAAAGCAAAACGCATAATTGAACCGAGATATGGGTTTACGTGTTCTGAAATATCTCTGCGCAAGTTGAAGCACACGCGCACCTATTTTCCTCACCGCAACCTTTGTATTTGCACAGCGCAAATCCCTCAGCGCATCATGAGTAATCAATGATAACATATGCTTTCGGTCCACAATCCTGCGTGTCCGCAGAAATACGCATGGAGCTGCGCAATGATTAAACTATTATGTACATCTTGTCATTGTGGATGCTCCGCGCACCTCGAGCTCTGCGTGTTCTCGTAACCCAGAAGGCCATAGCAACTCGTCCAAAGGTGGTCTGTAAGTCTTGCAAGAACATTATAATAGGCCGAGTCCGCAAGGAAACAGGACAGATCAACTGCACTACATCATCTTGCACACAGAGATCACAATCAGACGATCTCAACGAACGACATGGCCCGACAAGCATCCTGATCAACCCCAAAGAAGGTCAGGGGTCGCTGAAGCGCTCGGCGGGAGCGGAAAGGGCTCAGCGAGCGGTGCGTCTTTGCAAAGTAGCCCGTCGCCTCCTTGCCACGCAATTGAAATGTGGGTTTGTATTTGTTGGCGTTCCCGGGCCGGGATGTTTGACTATCGGGCGCGCTTCGGAGATATGCTTCGGGGGTATGCTTTGCACAGCGTGAAGGTTTATGTCGAACATCCCAGCCCTACATAACCTGGACACCTTAAAAACACAAACCCATATTTGTGAGAGCGTGGCTCTGCGCGAAACAGCAGCCACATGTCATGCACAAATCCAGCCTGTGAGCGGGTCAGTGAAATGGCCCGGGTCCATACACCCCAAGAAATCTGCGGACGTCAAATCTGCTGTGACAGAAGCTTGATCAAGCTGTCAGAAAAGAACTGGTATCAATCCACAAGGCGAGAAGGAGAGGGAGAGGTCTCTCTGTCTCTAGAGAGAGAGAGAGAGAGACGAGAGAGAGAGAGAGAGAGACACAGAGAGACACAGAGAGACGCAGAGAGAGACAGAGAAACTTGAGGGCGCTTCGTCTGGCCTCAGTGTAGTAGCCATTCACGCAGCCGGACTTGTTGCGAAGACGCAACTAGCGCCAACAACAGCGCCTTAGCTGCAAACAGCGCGGCCTGCCTGACCGGACAGCGCAACGCTCGGTCACACTGGCGAGTGGCCTCGTCGATTAAAGCAACACGCTGCCTCGCAACATGTTGAAGGCAGCCTTCGGATCTCGCAGCGATATCTAAAGTGGCGTTTTCGGTCCCCACGCCGAAAACATTGGCCATTGAGAAGCTAGATCAAGCGTGGGCCTGGGCTCTTTAACTTGCCAGCGCTGATATCTGAGTCAGACCGGGCGCACGCTCTCGGCTCCGCGACAAAGCGTCTCTAGTCTCTTGTCCAAAAACATTTTGCGCCCAGCGACATTGACCCCAGTTCGCATCGGAGAAGGCAACTCGGAATTCTCTGCCGGGCGAGAATCCAGAAATCGTAGGCGCTAGTCCAAGCCCATATCAAGGGGAACCCCCTCCACGCGAGCTGTTGCGCATGATGGTCCAGCATTGAGGACACGGGAAGGTGAAAAAGCCAGGGTTTGGGCCAAAAGCTAGGTGGATGTGCTCAAACACCACGCGCTTAGAGCGCTGATTTCCAAGCTGTTTGCAGCGATTTTGGAAGGCTGTGGACATGTGGAACAGTGTCGTGGCAGCAGTAAGTGTACTCGTCTCCACTTCACCCTCTCGCACTCCACCGACTCCACCTCTCCAAGGAGAACGTTCACATTTTGCCGCTTGTCCTCCACGGCGCTCGCTTCGGCTTCTCCATCCTCCTGGGAGGTCAGTCCGGTCTGGACAGACGCAAGCAGCAAAGGAGAAGGCAAAGCCAGGGGCAAAGATGCGCAAGAAAGTTTACCCAAGAAAATGTCACTTTGCGTTTAACCATGTTTGAAAAATAGCAATACGCTTGTCCACATCTAACTCTGCGTGACTGTGACACGCCAGGCTCCTGTTGCAGGCTGTAGTAGCGACTCCGTTTGAAGCAACGACAGGCGCGTACCACCTCTGCGTTCCACAAGTTTTTTGGTTCTTCTGTTCTCCAAGTAAGGGAGTAAACCTACTAGTTCTACTAGTTACTAAGACCCTACTGACTACCTACCACCCTACTATAGCGACGGCCTTTCTTTTGTTCTTTCGAGAGTGGCAGTTCTGGGCCTTTCAAGCTTGCCCTTGCTGGTCTAGCTCAAAACTCTGAAGGCTCATGCAGTTTTCCCGAATGCGTAGCGAAGGGTTCTCGTTTAACTCTGGGGGTCTGGGGGTATAGATCCTTGACCGTCCTCAACCGTCCGCAACCGTTCGCAACCGTTTGCAACCGCTAAGGCGCTGACATTGGGGGAGGGTTTTGGAGAGGGTTTCGGATGAAAGCATGACGTGTCAGATTCGTGCGAATTAACGGGGAAACGTAAGACGTTGAAGTGTGGAGGATCATTTCACTGCGCAGGTGCAGCGTAGTTTGTGAGAGCCGCAGTTTTCTGCGTAGTCACATTGGGATTGACGTTTGGAGGGCGGTGTTTTTTTTGGCATTGGATGTGGGGCGGCGTCCGAATTGGACACCAGGAAACGGCCACCAGAACGCCGAATCAGTCACCAACTGGTCGCTGATTCGGAGTTCTCCCCACGGCACGCGGAAGCCAGCGGAAGCAAGAAACCCGCTGGCGAGCCCTTCACAAAGCCCAAGCAAACCTTGGAGCAGCGAAGCCCTAAAAAGGAAGAAACCCTAAAGAAGTTCACCCTAGACCAACCACAAACAAACCGTATAAAGAAGCCTAAACCAAGCCCAAAGAAACCCTGAGAAGTCAACCCTAAACCAAGAACAAACAAACCCCAAAGAAGCCAAGCCCTAAGCGAAGCCCAAACAAACCCGCCTAAAGAAGCCAAGCCCTAAACAAAGCCAAAGCAATCCCAAAAGAAGTGAATGCTGAAACCAAACCTCAGTAACCCAGAGAAGTCAAGCCCTATACCAACCCTAAACAAGCCAAAACAAAGCCTAAAGAAGCCAAGCCCTGAACCAAACCCAATCAAACTCGCGTAAGGATTGTACCCCATTGCATAATTGAAGCTTGGGGCGAACCCCTTCGCGCACCTGTATTTTACCCTTTTTCGATCATTTTCTCCTTTGGAAGGGTTGAAGCTTGGGGCGAACCCCTTCGTGCACTTCTGCTTTGTCCTTTGGCAGGGAGCTTTTACAAATTGGAAGGATTGAAGATAGGGCAAAACCAAGCCGTAAACCAAGCCCGACCAAAGCCCAAAGAAGCTAAGCCCTAAACAGAGCCCAAGCAAACGCTAAATGCGAACACCCAAACCAAACCTGACGAAACCCGAAAGAAGTCAACCTTAAGCCAAGCGCAAACAACCCCCAAAGAAGCCAAGCCCCAAACCAAGCCCACTAAAGAAGTCAAGCATTAAGAAACACTAGATGACGAGTGGCCCGAAAGCATATTTCACCACGTGTGAAGTTAGAGTGTGAGTTGTGTGTTAAGTGTTCCGTGTGAAGTGTTAAGTCTAGTGTGTTGAGGCAGTGTGTGGGTCTCTGTGCGTGTGTAAATCTATGTCTGTGTGTGTATGTGTCTCTCTCTGTATGTCTCTCTGACGCGCAGGAACACCTTTTTTCTGCAAGTTCTTGACCTCTCGCAAGTCACCGACATCTGGGTAGCGCTGCGTCCACGCCTCAAACAACTTTCGCAGTTTGTGCTCCGAAAAGCTCTTTCCCGTACGACATTTGTACTACAAACTGGCCACTTCTGAGTCCAGCTCCGAAAAGCTTCTTCCCGTCCTACATTTGCACTACAAACTGGCCAGGTCTGAGTCCAACTCCACAAGTGCAGTGCCAAGTCTCCAAAACGAGCGTTTTGCCCGAGACCTCCTTCAAAAGTGAAGCGCCCCGTCTCCAACACGAGCGTTTCGTGCGAGACTCCCTCCAAAAGTGAAGCTCCATGGAAGCCTCCAAAATGCGCGTTTCGTGCGAGACTTCCTCCGAAAGTGAAGCGGCAAGTCTCCACAACGAGCGTTTCGTACGAGACTTCCTCCAAAAGTGAAGCGGCAAGTCTCCAAAACGAGCGTTTCGTATGAGACTTCCTCCAAAAGTGAAGCGTCAAGTCTCCAAAACGAGCGTTTCGTGCGAGACTTCCTCCAAAAGTGAAGCGACAAGTCTCCAAAACGCACTCTCGCCTGCATTTCACGCCCTCCACGCGCACGATCTCCGCAGAGGGTTGCGCGGGCATGGGACTAATCGCACTCTCGCCTGCATTTCGCGCACTCGACACGCACGATCTCCGCAGAGGGTTGCGCGCGGCCAGGACAAATCGTGCTCTCGCCTGCATTTCGCGCACTCGACACGCACGATCTCCGCAGAGGGTTGCGTTTTCGGTTGACGCTGTTCGTCCCACCCTCCGCCTTCAAAGAGAATTTATAAAGTGGGGGAATGTTTTTCATTAGGATATCTCCCGTGAAAGTTTTCATACTCACACTTGCACACGTCACCAAGAAAATTCAATGACCTTCACCGGAGAGGCCTTGGAATGGAAGACTTTCAAAAGAGGTTTGAAATCTCGATAAGAGATTTAAACTGCCAAAAAATGCAAAAAAATGTTTTTAATTAAAATCTTAGCAACAAAAATCTCAAAAAATCTCGAGGTGATAAAAGAAAAAATCAACAACACAAAACATCTCAAAAAATCTCGAAAAATCTCGAAACATGAGAAAATATGCAAAAATATGCAAAAAGATGCAAAAACATAATTTCACATGCAAACTGGGGCGTGATATGACTGCTGCAGTCAGTTGTGTTCAGCCGTTGGGATAACTTCTCCCCAAGAAACACAATTTGATTAACCATGTTGTGTTTGAGGTGTTTTTCCAACAAAAGTAACACTTGTTAAATAAAATAAAATGAAAAAATGTGAAAAATGTGAGAAATGATTTAAAATGTGAACATATGATTAAAAAATGTGGAAAAGTGATAAAAACATGTGAAAATGCAAAAAATAGAAAAACATAGAATGTCATGCGACCCTGCTCTGATCTAATCCTACTCTGATCTAGGTAGTCAAATTTTTCTGGTGAATACTTACACTTGCACGCTTACACTGGGATACTTACACTTGCATACTTGCACTGGGATACTTACACTTGCATACTTGCACTTGGACGCTTTCACTCTTACACTGGGGTACTTACACTTGCATACTTTCACTTGCAAACTTTCACTTGGATACTTCTGCGCCATTGTAAGTATAGAAGTGTAAGTGTTCAAGTGTAAGTATAGCAGTGTACGTGTTCAAGTGATTTTCCAGAAGAACCCTTCGCAATGCTTTCGGGAAAAAAACAAACCCTCAGGGAGCCAAGCCGTAAACCAAGCCCAACCAAAGCCTAGAGAAGCCAAGCCCAAAACAAAGCCCAAACAAACCCTAACAGAGTGTAACCCTAAACCAAGCCCAAACAAACCCGAAAGTTAAGAAGTCACGCCCGAAACCAAGTGAAAACAAACCTGCCTTCAAAAGCCAAGCCATAAACAAAGCCAGAACTACCCCTAAAGGAGAAGCCTGAAACCAAGCCTATCAACAACCACCAAAAAAAGTCAAGCCCTAAACCAACCTTAAACCAGCCAAACCAACCCTCAAGAAGCCAATCTTAAACCAAACCCAATCAAACCCGAAAGAAGCCAAGCCCCGAACCAATCCCAAAGAAACCCTCCTAAAGAAGGCAAGCCCTAAAACAACCCAAAACAAGCCCTAAAGGAGTCAAGCCCTAAACAAAGCCCAAGCAAACCCTAGAGACACGAAGCCAAAAACCAAACCCGAAGAAAACCTAAAGAAGTCAAGCGCGAGACAAGCCCAAACAAACCCTAAAGAAAACAACCCAAAACCAAGCGCAAACAAACCCTAAAGAAGCCAAGCCATAAACACCGCCGCAACGAAACCCACCAAAGAAGCCAAGCCCAAAACAAAGCCAAAGCAATCCCGAAAGAAGTGAAACATGATACCAACCCTAAACAAACCAAAGAAGTCAAGCCCTATACCAGCCCTAAACAAAGCCTAAAGAACCCCTGCCCTAAACACCGCCCAAACGAAACCTGCCTAAACTAAAGAAGACAAGCCCAAAACGAAGCCCAAACAAACCCTAACAGAGTGTAACCCTAAACCAAGCCCAAACAAACCCGAAAGTTAAGAAGTCACGCCCGAAACCAAGTGAAAACAAACCTGCCTTCAAAAGCCAAGCCATAAACAAAGCCAGAACTACCCCTAAAGGAGAAGCCTGAAACCAAGCCTATCAACAACCACCAAAAAAAGTCAAGCCCTAAACCAACCTTAAACAAGCCAAACAACCCTCAAGAAGCCAAGCCCTTAAACCAAACCCAATCAAAACCCGAAAGAAGCCAAGCCCCGAACCAATCCCAAAGAAACCCTCCTAAAGAAGGCAAGCCCTAAAACAACCCAAAACAAGCCCTAAAGGAGTCAAGCCCTAAACAAAGCCCAAGCAAACCCTAGAGACACGAAGCCAAAAACCAAACCCGAAGAAACCCCAAAGACATCAACCCTAAACCAGGCACGAACAACCCCAAAAAAGCCAAGCCCCAAACCTAATGCATAAAGAAGCCAAAAAACGAAGCCCAAATCTAACCCTGAAAGAGTGTAACCCTAAACCAAGCCCAAAGAAACTCTAAAGAAGTCAACCCTAAACCAAGCACAAACAAGCCCTAAAGAAGCCAAGCCCTAAACAAAGCCCAAGCAAACCCTAAAGAAGTGAAGCCCTAAACCGGATTTTGCGAGCCTGCGCAGTTGAAACGCACTTCGAGGATCTCGAGAGGCATGTGCGAATAGCAGCGATTTAGCCGGAGACGCCGTGGAACACCTCGACCAAACACCGAGCCTCAACGATTACCGTAAGAGCCCGTAGTCTCACCGACTGTCCAGCCAATCGCCATCTACAGGCTCTAAGCCCTGTGGCTAAGCCCTGTTACCTGGTCGCTACTTCGCCACAAACGGGTCACTGGCATCTGGTCCCTGATTCGGAAAGCCGGTCGCTGATTTGCAAAATCTGGTCGCTGGCACCTTGTCGCTGATGCGTGGCTGATTCGGAAAAGCTGGTCGCTGACTCGCGGTCGCTGATTCGGACCATGGTCGCTGATTCGGAGTTTTCTCGTTGGATGTAGCTGTGACATTGGGATTTGCGTTTCAGGGCGTTGCATCGAAGCTGTGTTTTCGTGACAAGTCTCAGCTCAAACGGTGATTTTGGTGGATGGGAGTGTGCTCAGAACGTGTCGAAATCATTCCGAAAGTGTGGCACGGTGCAAATTTTGTTGAAGCTCACATGAGTCACTTTTCGCAGCAGGCGCAGTACTTTGTGCGTGCTTTGAGGTGTGGAAGCGCGATTTTCGTGGCAGGCGCAGGGAATCGTGAGGTTGCGAGGTGTGGTGGGGGTGAATGTCGCGCGCGCGGGCGTTGTTTGGAGGGGCTGGAATCGCAAAACTGCTTGGCAGGGCTGCTTGATGCGTGTGCTCCCATGGAGCTTCCTGCTGGCGTGAGGGTTGACTTTGGAGACTTTGGTAGTCTCCCACAACAGAGTGTCCTACAAGAGTGTCCCTCAAGAGTGTCCTACAAGAGTGAGTCTGAGTGTCATGCAAGGTGTCCCACAAAAGTGTCTCCTACAAGAGGGTCAAAGATTGTTGGGGTGTTTGTTTTTGAGTACGTGTTTGCATTCGGGTTCGTGGGTTCCATCTTGCTTTTGACTCTATTCTTTTAAAGACTCTGTCATCTTTCTTTATGTATCTGTCTTCTTGTCTTGCTTTCTTCTTCATGGAAGACTTGTGTGGTCTCTGATCAAAGGACCCGTCGTTTCCTTTGTCTTTAAAAACAAGTTTATCTTCTTTTCATATTCTCTTTGTCGTTTCTCTGTTTCTCGTTTCATCTAAACGGCCGGCAGCATGAAGGCATGGGATTTGTCGTAGATGCAGAGCAGCCACATCCTTCAAACGCCTAAGAAAAAGTCAAAGCGTTTTCGTCACATTTGCTGCACGTTTGCACACGTTCTTCTCAAAACTCAATGTGACAAAGACAAATCCGACAAACTACTCCATCAAATGGCTATGTTCACCTTCTTTCACCAGTGCCTTTCCCATTAGCGCAAAGTTCGGGCCCTCAAACCATCGTTCGCCCAGGCACTTCCTCCATTGCAACGACATGTTGGCAGTCTTTTTGGACGACTGGTGCCGTCATCTCTTTCATGTCTTTCATGTCTCTTTCATGTCGTTCTGAGTCGTACTGCTTAGAGACCTACTCCTTACAGCTACCCCGGTGCAGTTCACGTTGGCATGGTTGAGTCTCGGATCAGTTGGCTATGTGTTTCAGTTGAGCATCAAAATGCTTTTTAGCGTTCGCTTAATGTGATTCTTGTAAAGTTTTTAGATTCCTTTTGCTCGTTGTCTGCTTTCGCCCTTTTTCTCGACGCTTTCGCCCCTTTAGTGCTGTTCTTCAGCACTGTTGCACAGCAATTTTCAGCTGTCCAGGGTTCAACCCTCATCTGTTTCAAGGGTTCATCTGCAAGTTTCTCGAGATGCTCTCCATTGCCTCCAAAGGGCACTATGAACATGCATCAAAAAGTTCTACCCCGACCTCTAGACTCGACGAATCTCTCTGACTCTAAAAACAGGGTGCGCCTCCTAAAGGCGCACTAGTGAAGCGTACAACGAAACCCGAGGCCGGTCGTAGAATGAAGTCGAAGCTGCAAAGCCAAACGCAAAAAATATGGCCAACCTAGCAATGGCCTCCACCCTAGCGATGGCCTCCAAAATAAATCAAAAGCAAATGCCAAAAGCGACCCATTCGAGTAGACAGCAGCGTGAGATGGCATCCGCCTCCTAGTTTGAGTGTGGGGCTTGCTCCCCAACGACTATACTGAAGGCTAACAATTGGGAGCATTCGGCGCCTTTCTAGCTTCTGCAACACGTGCTCACAAATAGAGCGCTTGGGCTGAAATCATATCGACATCCAAGTCGGAAATCGGAGTCATTTGTCGTGAGCTGCCAGAATGTCCAACCCGTGCTTCTAACCCAAATGAGTAGTTTCTAACCTAAAGCTCTAGTGTTTTGTAGAAAGAAAGGAGAGAGAGAGAGAAAGAAGAATATGATTTGCGAAAAAAATCAAAAAATGCAAAAATGTGTTTCTTTCCAAAGTTCCGTCAAATCTGTTTCTTGTTCTGTCGCCGCGACGCGGAGCCGTGCCTCTCGAAGCTGCCGGAAGTTGGCACATTGATCCAACGCCACTTCGATCACGTTCCGAAACTGCAACCGACTCAACAGGGCCTCAAGGAGAAGCAAGGAGGTAAGGAGAAGGGGGTGGATGAAAAAAAAGAAAACAAGGAAGGAAGAAGAAGACGGCACAGCAGAAACAGACCCCTTTAAAAGAAGAATACAGTAGAATTTGTATTTTAAAGAGGGGGTAGGCCGCTAGTGGAGGTAAGCTTCCTTGAAGAAGAGCTCGCACTATTCATTTGGCTCCTAGACTTTTAGGGAAACTTAACCGGGTGAAAAAGCAAGAGTTTAAAAATATGTCAAAGAATAGCTGCAGCTGCCTTCCAGTTGGAGTCCAGCTTTTGGAACGCCGCGACTTCGCTCACCTTCTTCTTCTTTGTGCTGAAGGTTTCGTCCAGCAAAGCCCAACGCTCTTGGCAAAATGAAATCTCTTCCAACAATTCTTGAACTTTCTCGAACCGGGCCTGACAGATACGGCGACGAACGACACGAGTTCGTCCACTCGTGTCGGTCCGGGAAAATGTCGCAAAAAACTCGGCAACTGAATACAAAAAGAAGAAGCACAACGACTGTTGTAGCATCTTGTCTTCTGTCTTCTGAGAACTGCACAACTCGCTAGTGCGATGTTTTGTGTCCGCTTGCGAGCTGCCAAAGGTCACGATCGAAAAGACAAAATTCCTTTCACTGAAAGGCGAGAACTGCGCGACTTGGTAGTAACAAGTGCCTTACTAGTAACGATGTTCGCTATTAGCCCTAAGTACACCGTGGGTTGTGGATGCCGTGCGCCGGCTCCTTGTGAATCCAAAGGTTACAACCATTGGGGGGGCGCTTGAGGGAACACGCAAAAGAACGCATGAAGAAACGGGAAGAAAGATATCAAAACGCGCAATGTAGGTGGAGGCTAAAACGAAACCAGATGACCAAGGACAACAGATGAGCAAAACCTCATGACGCAGATGAGCACGCAAAAAATGAGAGAAATGAGATGACAGGACGTGAAGACGGGAAAGACACGAAAGAACAAAAAGGACAGCATGTGGTCGACGATGAGGGAAACCAGATGGAAGGAACAAACAATAGCCAAGCTTGGCACGAGACGCACTGCACACGTAAAACTAGGTGTGATCTCCCGTACACTGACAGCTGGGCCACGTCGAAGACAGGCTACTCTGGCCGGCGGGCAGCTCAAGACCAAATCGCTGATATCACTCTTGAGCTGGCTCTGCTCTGTCCATCATCGCGACGGAGCATCCGCACTGCATCCCCAGTTCAACTGGGCCACGGAGGGCACTACTTCGGGCTCACAAACGACCAGGACAACCGATGAGCAAAGCCTCGTTGCACCAAGCACACTAAGGTCGGGGCAGATGCGCGCGCAAAAGAACAAAGGAAATGAGATGAGAGGACGCGAACACGGAAGTGACATGAAAGAAAACACGGGACAAGAAAGCCCGTGGTTGCAAATGACGGGGAAGCCGGATGAGAGAGGGACAAACGAGGCAAGGCCCAAACCCCATTAAAGAAAACCTGGGCGACCTAGCCTGGCTATGTATGAAAAGCGTGCGTGCGTTACGTTATGACGGGTCTGGAGCTCACTCAACAGTGACAGCAACCTCTGCGGTCTGCTCTGCCTGCGTAGCAGGGTAGCGCTGGTTCCTCTCGCCTGCTATGGACACCTTCTGGCAAAAAGTTTGCTCCAGTCAACACGAAGGTATCAGATTCTAACTATAGCCCGCTATGGGCTCCTGCGCTTGCTGAACGCAAGGATGACGCTCCCGTTCGACTGGGGCCACTGGGAGGCACTCCTTTGGGTCACTCCAAGCTTTCAATGAGAGAGAGACGCATTCGAGAAAAAGTACGGTATGAATGCCACACGCCACTCCGAAAACCAGGCGAAACATGCTTCATGACGGTCTAAACATCCTCCGAACCCTAAATGACGCATCTGAATCTAAAGATTCAGAAAACCGGAGCAATGGACAAGGTCTTCCACACTACGCGCACAGGCCAAGTGGGTAGCGGTCAAAACACAGGGTACGTCAAGGCGATCAGCCCTGATGCCCTCCGAGCTACACTATATCTTGCCCATGATGATGCAATTAGACATCCATGGCTTTCAAGAAACGCTGATCATGACGGAAATCTACGTGAACCCATATACGGTGTCCACTTCTAACATCCTGACCTGCAGTGATGACTTGACGCTACGTCTTGGGCCATGGTCGTCTCTTGCACTCTAATGAGCCTTGGAACCTGGAACTGCAAATTCTATTGAACTTGCGTCCTTTTATGGTGGTTTTGACGTTCAGACGCGGCACCACTTCAACCCTGTCTATTGAAGACTTAAAATTTGAAATACTTAGGCAGCTTCAACGTGTGTCTGGCCTCGCACCGCAGGGAGTGAGCCCTGTCTCTTTCTCCCTGCCCGAGAAGAAGGTGTCTAGACCAGTGATTAAGATTTGACCCCTCGTGAAACGTGGAGCAGGCCGGATGGCTAAGTAGCCCACTGCGGGCGCACACGGCGCAAGGTGGTCGCAGTGACCGTACGTTCGATTGAGATCGTTGGGTCTCGGTCCGGGCCTTAACTACGCGCGCGGCTTACACGCAACCTTAGCTAGGCGATTTGCCCCAGGTTTGACAATGAGGTTCGGGCCTTTTTGTTCGGCTTGTCTGCTTCACCTGGTTTCCTTCTTTTGTTGCAACTGCACACCTTTCGGCCTCTTCATCCATGTCTGTTCCGCCATCTTCAGGTCTTGTCATCATCCCCTTTCTTCTCTTGCCTGCGCACTACTTGCACCGACCTTAGCGTGCACGTGCACAACTACAAGCAAGCTCGGCTTTCAGGCGCCCCAGTGGCTATCTGGTTGCTGCACGGTTTTCTCTCCATTACACCTTGGCCCCTTTCGCGTCCTATTTTTCATGTCTGGTCATTCTCTCTTGTCTGCGCGCACGTGCGTTTTCGCATCCACTTTGCTGCCCAGGGGTTGTTGGCCACGTGTGTGTGTGTGTGTTACCTGCGGAGTCACAGGGGGTGCCAAAAGCTTTTAAGCAGAGGGCAAGAGCGCCGTTGCAAGACTCCTGCCAACAAAGACGCTTGCAATTGGTGGTGAAGGCAAACCTGATCAGTCTGGCGTACCTGCGATGGCTTGGCTACCTCTTGAAGTCCAGGTCGTCTTTGTAACAAGCTTTGAATTGTGCATTGGTTTGCACTCTGCGGTGACACAATGAGCCTTGGAACCTGGAACTGCAAATTCTATTGAACTTGCGTCCTTTTATGGTGGTTTTGACGGTCAGACGCAGCACCACTTCAACCCTGTCTATTGAAGACTTAAAATTTGAAATACTTAGGCAGCTTCAGGGTAAGTGGCATTAAGACTAAACGAACCATATCTCGAGTGTGTCTAAGCCGCTATTACAAAGGGCTTACAAATTAAAGAATAAACGGCAGGGGACTGCCTGCCTGACTCCTCGCAACAGCGGCAGTCCAACGAAGAGGCTGTTCGGAGTCACTGATACGGATTCGGGACGGGGATTCGACGCACCTGCTGTTCAGTCATGTACTTACCAGCTGTGACTCTTTTTTTGCTGGCCCGAGCGTATACAGTCTTCAGCGCTCCACACCGCTCTGATCCTGCTCCCCTACACCCTTCCAGCGCGCGATCGAACGCGCGCCAGACACCGTCGAGCGGCCTTGGTTGCTCTAGAAGGTTTTTGTGGGGTCAGTGAGGAATGTCCCATGTTTTGTGAGTTTCGAACCTTGCACAAGCGCAGAGATAGTCAGTGGCTTGCGTCGTGCAAAGTGCGCGGTCTAAAGACAAACCGTTGACGAAAAGCTTGCTTTGGGGACATCTAGCGCAGACCTTCAACGCGCAACTCGCAGTTGCAAACTCAACCACGCCAGGCGCTCAGGTGTCGACAATGAGGCACGACTTTGTCTGGTTGGTCCCTAGCCACCTAGTTTCCCTTTCATACACTCCTTTTCGTGTCTTTCCAGTCTTCAGGTCTCGGCATCTCATTCTTTCTCTCTTTAGCACGCACATCGCCTGGGCCTGAAGCGCATTTGCGCAGAGCAAAGCCTGGCTGTCAGGCGTTTTCTTTATGTCTCCACCTCCTCTCGCGCGCGCCCAACCGAGGTTCAGAAAGCGAGTCCCTTTATCTTTTTGGCTTGGTACGGATAAACCCCTCCCCACATTTCTGGGATGGACCTTGTTGGTTCGGCCTGTGGAATCTAATTGTTTGGTTCTTGACGAGTTGCATGGCGTGAGCCTATCCAACGGCTTGTCAAGCCACGCTTGAGCGACGACATGTTGGGTACGAGGGAAGCCCCTCGGTTTTCGGCTTCGCTGTGTTGTACTGGAGTATACAAGCTGCACTGCCTGTTGGATACGAGGAAACTATTCTCTTTCTTTTAGGCTTCACCGTGTTGTTCCTGATGCGCGCAGTCACTGTGAGCATAGCAGACTGCCAGCAATCTACACAAACTGCGCTACTCGTTGGGTACTTACCAGGTTGTTTTTTGGGTCCCATTCTGCTGCACTGAGCGTCCGACGGAGCAACGAAGTTGCCATCAGAAGTTGCCATCAAGGCAACGAAAAAGGGTGCATCCCAAACTTACTGCCACTTTTAACATGCCCTGCCTGTTCAAGGACTCAAAAATATCCAGGTCAACTAAGGGAAAAGACCCCTCGCCAAGCACAGCACCACAACTAGAATGGCACACGCGCTGCAACGTCCGAGCACGGGAACTGAAAAGTTTCCGGCGCACCGGGCAGGTACTGTCCGGAGAAAATGGGCTAAATAAGGATCTTCAAGCGCTGCGTGAGAGCAGCCCTGCCTTTCAACCACTTATCGCAAACATAACAAGAAACTTCCACAAGGATTGGGAACGCGCTCTGGACTTGGGGACGCTTGGAATCCACATTGTTTGCAAGACCACCTTGCAGTTCCACTGTAGATCGAGCACACCGAACACCACCAGCCAGACCCCCAATTGCCCTTTTGCGAGCTTGCCTTCCATCCTGCTGGCATCCCGCACCGAAAAGGGGCGGAACTACCGTGGTGTGACTCAAGAAGACAAAAATCAGATGGCGTTGGGCACGAATGCGCCGATGCAAGATGGCGGGCAACGATAAGACACACCCTGGGGCACAATTTTGACGCTAAAAAGGCCCTTACCAGGTTGTACTTGACTAAACCCGTATCGGCCCTTTGGGGGGCTTGCGTATGGAATTGTTGCGAGCATATTATCGTAGCGCCCGGCCAGCAACATATACAAACCGTCCTACCCGCCTACCCTTTGGGTATGAGGAAAACCCTCTTCAATTTGGCCTCACTGTGTTGTACTTGACGCCAAACTCTGAAGGCTGCGGTTTATAGGTCGCCCGTCACTTAGATTTCAGGTAGTCAGGACCTTATTCGCAGACGGGGGCCTTCTCAGACTTTCGGCTTCCTTTTCGTGAGGCGACGTTAGGGGTACGAGGAACCCCCTCTTGTAGGCCTTTCCTTGTTGCGCCGGACTACAACACTGCTGCAACAAACAGCCGAACGTAAGACTAAGGAAACAACGCACGCACAGCGTGCGTGGGTATGCTTGGTTTGTTTAACTTGTCGGGTATGAGGAGGCCCCTCTTTCTAGGCTTCACCTTGTTGTACTGGAAAGGGCAAGTGCTCTTCGGCCTTTGCTTGTTGCCCGCAGAAGGGGCATTGCGCGCGTAAACCGCTATTACAAAGTGCTTACAAATTAAAGAATAAACGGCAGGGGACTGCCTGCCTGACTCCTCGCAACAGCGGCAGTCCAACGAAGAGGCTGTTCGGAGTCACTGATATGGCGGGACGGGGATTCAACGCGCCTGCTGTTCAGTCATGTATTTTCCAGTGTTTGATGCATGGTTTTTCATGACCAACTCATTGACGGTGCCCCGAGCGTATACAGTCTTCAGCGCTTCCGACGGTGTTGTCGTTCATCCGTACACTGTAGGGCGCAGACTTATAGGAGGTTCTGGACTTCCACACAGCTCAACTGATTCTGTACCCAACACCTTTCCCAGCGCGTGTTTCTTTAAAGGAGTTTACCTGAACTGTTCAATCCGAGTCGATGTAGCAGTTGGTCGCGCCATCAGACAGTGTTAGGAACAAATGTGCAAACAGTAAATAGAAAGGCTAATAGGGCAAACAATATGAACAAAAAATAAACCAATATAAATCGATCAAATACAAAGAACAGCAACGAGCGCTGCTTCGCCTGCCAGGGCTTTGCCCGGTCACCGTGCACAGCAGAAGCGAACGCTGCGGCGACCAATTGTTGACTTTTGGCCAGCTCGTCTTGTAGCAATTGCAGCGACGCAAAACCAATTCCATCTTCGTTGCGCTCAATGGGCAACTCCATGCCACCTCGTTTCAACATTGAAATGGGAAGCTAGTATCGCGTCTGTCAGCTCTTGTTGAAATCAAAAGCATCTTATTTAGATGGAATCAATTTATCCAAGAGGCCCCAAATGTCGGTGAGGTGCTCCAAGGCCACTTCAATGTGATGCTCTTGTGTAGCACGGTTCGCAACGGCCAAGAGCTCGGGCAAAAATGCACCCAGATTCCAACTCACCGCCTCCAGAGTTTCTGCGCACATAAAACATCATAAAACCTGCGTGGTGTTCTTCCACCCTGCCAGGCCCTGCCGGTGACCCTGCCTGGCCGAAGGTCAGAAGAGGTGCACCATCTTTGCCCACTTTCAGGTCAAGGACATGTGACAATGCGGCCCAGTGACGGCTTCTCAAATGCGGATTTTGCAGTACTTCCAACATGGGAATCAAGTCTTGAAGATAAAGCAGCCTCAGACAAGATGCAACTCATCTTTGGAGCATGAAGGGTGTGAGGGGAGGAGAAGAGCCAGGAGATAGTAGGAAGCTTAGTAAGTAGACGCAGATCGCGTGAAGTGAGCGGGAGAAGCGAAACGACTCGATCCGGAACAAGAGCGAAACGGTTTCCGCTGCGCCGTGCCTATGCGGCTTAACTTCAACAGCTGACCATCTCGTTTAACACGCAAATCTCGTTTTGCACCGGCACAGCGGCATAATCCCGTGGACGTGTGCTGAGTCTGTACGCCGACCATACAGCACGTGAAGAGAATGTATGGCCATGGTGTAACATGATGTTGTAACAAAGAAGAACCCAATGCTACAGGTTGTTTCCGTGTTAGTTCCGTTCCATTTCCCCTTTTCTATTCTTCACTTTGACATATCATCTATTTCCCTTCAATGTCTGTGTTCTTTCGAACAAAACAGGGCGGCAGGGCAGGCCGAAACCGAACATCGACATCTAGACCCTGGCGACAAACACCGACGGCGAGGCCGCTGAGACGTGACGGTGGCGCCGGTGTACTGACAGCCATGTGGCCGACCGTCACGGCGTCCAAAGCAACAAAAAGAAAATGCAGCGCCAAGCAGAACGAAGCGAAAAGAAAACGCAGCGCCAAGCAGAACGAAGCGAAAAGAAAACGCAGCGCCAAGCAGAACGAAGCGAAAAGAAAACGCAGCGCCAAGCAGAACGAAGCGAAAAGAAAACGCAGCGCCAAGCAGAACGAAGCGAAAAGAACACGCAGCGCCAAGCAGAACGAAGCGATCGAAAAGAAAACGCAGCGCCAAGCAGAACGAAGCGAAAAGAAAACGCAGCGCCAAGCAGAGCGAAGCAAAAATAGAACGCAGCGCCAAGCAGAGCGAAGCGAAAAGAAAACGCAGCGCCAAGCAGAACGAAGGGAAAAGAAAATGCAGCGCCAAGCAGAACGAAGCGAAAAGAAAATGCAGCGCCAAGCAGAACGAAGCAAAAAGAAAAACGCAGCGCCAAGCAGAACGAAGCGAAAAGAAAACGCAGGGCCAAGCAGAACAAAGCGAAAAGAAAAGGCAGCGCCAAGCAGATCGAAGTGTAAAGAAAATGCAGCGCCAAGCAGAACAAAGCAAAAAGAAAATGCCCCGCCAAGCAGAACAAAGTGAAAAGAAAAGGCAGCGCCAAGCAGATCGAAGCGTAAAGAAAAAGCAGAGCCAAGCAGAACGAAGCGAAAAGACAATGCCGCGACAAGCAGATCGAAGCGTAAAGAAAAAGCAGAGCCAAGCAGAACGAAGCGAAAAAGAAAATGCTGCACCAAGCAGAACGAAGCGAAAAGAATTTGCAGCGCCAAGAAGGAAGCAAAAAGAAAGTACAGCGCCAAGCAGAAGGAAACGAAAAGAAAATACGAAGCACTCAGAGAGAAGACTCAGAGCAGCTAGGGGATAACAAGCTCCCACACACTGGAAGAAAAACCCATCAAATGTTGTTGCGCGTGCGAAAATAGAAAAACATCAAACGTTGTTGCGCGTGTTCGAGTGAAGACTTGGCTATTCTGAGCTTTGCAAGTTGTCCAAGATGCTGTCGGCGGAGATTCTCAAAAACCCTGTTCTCGGGCAGGTCCGTTTGTGCTTGAGAGGCCCTCGTCCACAAAGCAGCGGCCTCAAGACGCTTGACAAAGCTGGACAAAGTGACAAGCTTCTTCTTGGGTAGCTAGAGTAGCTAATCGCTATTAGGTTGGAGTTGGAGGCCATCGCTCTTCGGTAGGAGGCCATCGCTATTATTAGGGAGGAGGCCATAGGCCATCGCTCTTAAGTAGGACAGGGTAGGCCACTAGAAAAGGTAGCTAGAGTAGCTATTAAGTAGGACGCTCCTAGCTAGGACGCGGGATATCTCACGCTATTCATTTGGTTCCTGGATTTTTAGGGAAACTAGTGGAGTGGCTGATAGAATTCAACTTGATAGATTCATGTTCTGAAAACACCATTGTAGCATCAAGCGTGACATCGGTGTTCAATCATAAACAAGGTTTCGTATGCCATGTGCACTCGCTTGACGCTGAACCTCCAGAGATATTTTGACAAGGTCCGTGCTCAACAAATCCTTAGCGACAGCTCAAAGTGCAAGAGCAATGGAGCAACAAGGACTTTCCAGGAATCCTCCAAGTAAACAGAAAGCAAAATGACCAACGGATTTAGCTCACTACGCACCCGCAACCCTTGGAGAAAGGAACAACTTCTCCAACGAGCTTCAGCCGGCAACCACAAAGAACCTCAGTCAGCTGTAAACAAGCAACGTGTCGTAGAATGAGAAAAACAAGAGGTTGCATAAAAGTTTGCATGTTGTTTCTCTAAGCGAAAATGTGTTTCGCTCTTTTCTGCCAAAATGCATTTTGTAAGCCACTCATGATAAGTTCGCCAAAGGTCACATCGCCTCGACAACTGTAGCCACGCATCACTCAAGTCCTCAGGATGCGATGATACAAAATGATCCTTAGGATTTCAAAAAAAGTATAAAATTGGAAGCACAAGTTTGTGCTGTCAAGGAACGCAGAACTGATCTGAACTGATGTCTGTAAGAACTTCCTGGTGACCGTGCAACTCTGTGACCTCTTTAATGTTAGGAGCAACGACGCTACTAGGGGCTCCTGGCCTTACTACTAGGAGCAAGAAGCTACTAGCAACAAAGGGCATCGCTACTAGGAGCAAGGATGCTACTAGGGGGGCTCCTGGCATCGCTACTAACATATGAACTTCCTGAATCACAGAGCGCCCCTCTTTTCAGCTCAAGAGCGCTCCTGATAGCCCATGTAAGTGTCAAGGCGCTCTTGCAGCTGGCTGAGCCATTTTTGCAGATTCAAGAGCTCTCTGAGCTTTGTTTCCACTTCGTCCATCCTGACGAAACGCGAAAGTAGACTTAGAGTCATGGTCGACTTCTAAGCTTTGGACCCACCAAAATCCTCAGAAATCGGTTCACAAATCTCGCCAAGTCGGCCAAGTACCCGTCGTCCCTGAGCGCGGCACCGCGATGTCATCCGGGAATTGCAACAATTCTGGATGCCGCACATATTCCTGAAATTGGCGAACGAAGATCTTTGCAAGGGTCATTTTGATGGGGAGTAACCCACATTTTGTGGTTGGTCGGCTGTTCTGCTTTTGTTTGTTTGTTGTTGTTGTTGTTGTTGTTGCTGTTGCTGTTGTTGTTGTTAACATGTTTGTCTTTTTTCTCAGTCGTCGCTGTCACTGAGGCTGGTTCTTGTTGAAACTTTTGTCGCTCTTGCTGTCAATGGGGTTTTCTGTTGCCTCGTTCTTTTGCATCTGAAAATGGAGACTCTCCATCCTTCAGGGAGCGGCTTCCTGACGACTAGTACGTAGTAGGCATTCCACTCACAAACTGGTCCTCAAAGAACTGCGCTGAACTGAAGCACACGCGGGACCGAGATTTCTAGAATTTGTTTTCACCGCTGATGACATCGCCAAGGCGACAGTAGCTGCCAACAAACACGATGTGTCCACGCAGCGCAAGGGAGCACAAAGCTGTGAGCAATCTTGCAGAGAAAGCATCGAACAAGCGCAGAACGCTGCAGGCCAAGCGCTGTGCCCTTTAGCTTCAGCATTTTGCTACATCCGAGTGTAACTTAGCAAACGAGAGTGGAATTCAGCACTGTCCCAAATCGTGGCCGGCCCAGCTGGTGGAGCACTCTTCCAACAAGTGTTCGCCAATGAGAGGCCAGTCTGTCGAAACAGTTCGTCCCAAACTTTTGATACACAAAACAGTTTTTTAGGCGTTGGAGAGCATTGCTATTAGGTTGGAGGACATTGCTACGTAGGTTGGAGGCCAATGCTTCTAGGTTGGAGGACATTGCTAGTAGGTTGGAGGCCATTGCTTCTAGGTTGGGGGCCATTGCTTCTAGGTTGGGGGCCATTGCTTCTAGGTTGGAGGCCATTGCTAGTAGGTTGGAGGCCATTGCTTCTAGGTTGGAGGCCAACTGCTATTACGGTTGGTGGCCATCGTTATTATTAGGTTGGAGGCCATGGCTCTTAGGTTGGAGGCCATTGCTATTAGGCGTTAGAGAAGATTGTGACAGCTTCTTGCTGAATAGATCTGAACTGCATCAAAGCACTACAAACTGCAGATCTCCCAATCAAAAGGGTGTGATCCTGGGCCCACAAAGCGCTTCAGTTGAAAAGTTAAAAGTCGAATGCATTTGAACCACTTGGGACATCGTTGCATCCGTCCTTCCCTCCCTCCCTCCCTCCCTTCCTTCCTTCCTTCTGTCAGCAGGATTCTGTCAAGTAACGTCGTTTGTTTGAAACAATTTCACTGTCAATGGTCAATTTCTACGTCAGCTTCCTCAATCAAGAATGGGCACGCAGCACACCTTCGGGTACAACTACGACTCTTGCCAGGTCGCACCACAGAGACGCCTTAAACCTCAAGGCCATTCCCCAGTCAAACCTTCGGGTGAAAGTTGTTCCTCTTTCCTTGAAGCGAGAAGGACGCGGGCAAAGACAGGTTTTCATCCGGACTTTGCTTCCACCTCATGTTCACTGTCTTCAGATTCAAAGTCTGGATGGTGAGGTTTCTCAATGCTTTTGCACCTGGCTTAGCTCCTTTGCTTGGGCATCAAAAGCCTCGGACCTTCTTGGACATCCGCTCTGTTTGGTTCGCCTCCAAGAGCAACTCTACATGCAGACTTTCGCTAGGCCGCTAGGTCGGGCGGTTCTCCGAGGTGGCACCGGCCACACGGGACCACAGCGTCCGGTCCCCGACCGTGTCTTGTTGCTGTTTCTTGTTGGACACTTCATGGATCTTTGGTAGACAGTATTGTCCCTTTTTGCTGTTTTTGTGTAACACGCTAGGTCCCAGCTTTAATCAAAATCGCGAAAGGAACAAAAACGAAAACGAAAGGAAGGGAAGGTCAAAATGCATCCTGTCTTTTCGTTGCGTTCGTCGTACCAGGATCGTTCCTCGGAGCCAAACAACTCGACTTGCTCGGAGAGCTCACGCAAATTCTGGGCGAAAGTCTCCAGGAAACCAGCTCGGAGCCCATTCACCTGAAACAGAAATGGAAGTGAAACAGCAAGCTCCTGACAACGCCCAATTATGTTTTTCATGGTTTGTTTCGATGTTTTTTACGGTTGTGTTTTCGTACTAGCAAACACCCTACATCGGAGGGTGACTGCCGTCGTACTCCTCAAGGCTCAAGGAAATCTCTTGAGGTTTGAGCGGACTGCGACGGAGAAGAGCCTGATAGACTCGGCTTATGAGAGACCACTAGTAACAAGTGCATCGCTACTAGTAACAAGTGCCTTACTAGTAGTAACAAGGACGCTACTAGAAACAAGTGCCTTACTAGTAGTAACAAGAAGCTATTAGGAACAAGTGCATCGCTCCTAGTAACAAGTGCCTTACTAGTAGTAACAAGTGCCTTACTAGCAGTAACAAGTGCCTTACTAGTAGTAACAAGAAGCTATTGGGAACAAGTGCATCGCTACTAGTAACAAGTGCCTTACTAGTAGTAACAAGAAGCTATTAAGAACAAGTGCATCGCTACTAGTAACAAGTGCCTTACTAGTAGTAACAAAGATGCCTTACTAGTAGTAACAAGAAGCTATTAGGAACAAGTGCAACGCTCCTAGTAACAAGTGCCTTACTAGTAGTAACAAGTGCCTTACTAGTAGTAACAAGTGCCTTACTAGTAGTAACAAGAAGCTATTAGGAACAAGTGCATCGCTACTACCTTTTGGACGCAGGGTGGCAAGGGACTAAGGATGCCATCGAGGTGGGTGTGGGGTTGCACGCATGTGAACGCACCGAAGGCGGAGTACTGCGCTAAGCTGTGGATATCACTACAGCCAGGTGAGCTGGAAAAGGGAAAAGACGAGGTCCAAGTCTTCCCAGCGGTCAGAAGCGCAGGATCCTTTTCCCCCTGCCAAGACAAGAGCCAAGGAGTCGAGCACAGAACCGTGGCCAAGCACTACTCCAGCGGGGGGGGCTTGCGTGCAACACTGCCTTCTCAGGCCATTGTTCCTCCGCCACCAGCGGATATTCAGGTGAATATAGAAGCTTTGAAACAACACTTTGGAGCAGGAGCCAGCAGTGTGATCCGAGCCATCGACCAATTGGAACAGCAACAAGAATCCAGCCCAAGGCTCACCCACGGACACTTGTGGGTCGAGCACAGAAGCAGGTGGGCGCCTGCAAGAAGGCTATCCTCGACGAGGACAATGGGTGGAAGACCTTTGTCCTTGCAGGATCGCTTTGTCCTACCAAGAGAGTCGTGTCAAGAAGCAGGCAGAGCTCAAAGAGGCGCAAGACAATTTAGCTGTCGTGCGCCAGGAAGTAAAGCAAGTGGTGGAAGCTCTTCGTACAGATGTCACGACAGAAGAGGCAGGTCTTCAATTTGGAAGATGCGAATTTGGCAATCGAACTCGAGGAGCCGGACGACATGGAGGACGAAGAGGTCAAAGAGAATATGTCGTCAGGTGTAGCAGAGATGCCAAATGTCAAAGCATTCTCCAGGAGGGGGGCCAATGCAGGCAGTGTTGCCAAGCCTGGTTCACCCAAGCAAGTGCGGCAAACACAGTTGAAGAGCAAGGCGGAAGACAAGAAGGTCAAGGAGGAAACCAAGGAAGCCGGTGGGGGAAAGGCTACTTGAGCCCTTCGAACCTTCTTGAGAAAGCTTTGAGCTTTTGGGAGCTTTCGACTTCTCCCACAATCTTTAGTGACCCCGGATTTGGCACCCTTTTTCAAATTCCAGTGGTTTTGGGCTGACTTTCCTGGGGATGAACCTACAATACAGAATAATCAATGCAACCAACTTGGGAAATGCATGAGTCTCACTACTCTGCTCTTGGACCTTGCAACGAGTTTTCTGCAGCGAGTTGTGGAGCAATGCACCCTCATGATCTTCGAAGTTGGTCTTTTTTCTGCATTGAACAGTGGAGCTACTAGTAACAAGTGCATCGCTACTAGTAACAGGTGCCTTACTAGTAGTAACAAGAAGCTATGTATGGCAATCCTTCAACCTCTTGGACGTCCTTCTCGAAGAGAACGCATCCTCAGAAGCGAACGGAAGCTGCGAGTCGAACAGAGAAGACGTCGTGCGTCTATTTTTCTGCTCTATCTCACCATTTGGCCAGGAGTTGAAGGGGCCCTTCGATCGAATGTACTTATTGAGGACTCTGCGGACTGGAGTTTTTCATGGGAGCTTGTCCACCAGTCGTCAGTGGCATATTTGCAGAATCTTTGTTCACGACTGGAAAAGATGGGAATCCACGAAGAAAATGTAGTTGTCTCATCCATGATGCAAGAGGGAGGCACATATGCGCCTCTTGACCACGGTTTTCAGACCCTGGCACCAATCAATGAAGCAGACTTCTTTGACTTGAATAGAGGAGGCGGCTTTGTGATGATTTGGGCGCACACGTTCCTCTGGGGACACCAAATGCAGTTGAACAGCTTTCGTGTTCCCCTCAGACTCTTTCGTGAGAGGCCTATGCTGGGGGGGGAGCTGGCTACGAGATCTTCTTCCCATGGGAAGTATGTGGCAGGATTGTGCCTGCTCCAATGCCTAGCAGTTTGTTCATAAGTTTTCAGAGGAATGGACAGACCTGGCAAGGGAGCATGCTTGAAGAGGCCGAAATTGGGCTGGCGAGAGTCCGGGTTGACCTCTTTGACAGGACGCATGGCTGTATTTGCTCTGAGTACTGCAGTGTCACGTCACCTGCCCATGCTGAGTTCGGAGACTCAATTCTGTTTGATCAGGGTGCCCACCTCGTTGCGGAGTGTGTACCAGACCGGTCTTCGAGCTTCCGCTCCTTTGGACGAAATCACAAACGCTACAACTAAACAACAAGAGATGGAGCAAGGCAGCAAGACCTGACTTTTTTGAGCCAAGTCGTTGCTCTCTCTCTTCCCAGAAGGACGAAGAATTTTGGAAGACACGAGCCTCTCATCCTGCCAACGAAAAGCTGGCATTTCGATCCTTTAAGGATCTTGAGGATGAGGTGTCAATCTTTCAGCTAGGAACAGACTTCATTGACCTGCCAGGGGTGAAGAGGAAGGAGGCACTTCGCCTCCGTCCTCAACCGTGCGGTGCCGAGTCTGACCTTGAGACTGTCGAAGATGATTTCCTTGATTGCAGACAACAGGTGAAAGGAGATGGCATTTTTTCCTGTAGCTGCTGAAATGCTGGAACATTGCTTTGAGCAGTTTGAACATGAATTTTCGAACCCTGCGGTAGCTGATGTTTGCACTTTCCCACAGATAGAGGGAGTGATTCCGGGCTGCACAGCAGCCGCCTTCTTCTTTTTGTGGGCAATGAAACAGCCTACAGATTCCCGTGCTTTCCTTTGGCTTGAACAGGTTTTGGAGCAACCCCCCAAAGGGGCTTTGCTCGCACGTCTCCATAATTTGTTGGTCAAGATCCAGAGTTTGAGAGCATTGGAACAATGCCAACCGCACCAAACGCCAAAGAGCGGCGTGTGAGTGACCTTGCTGTGCCTTTCTGCGAATCCCTGCAGATTGGCTCGTGCACGGTGCCTGTGCGTGAGCTGTCGTTGGCAGCTTTGCATCGACTAGGTTGAGCTACTAGCCAACCTGTAAAGCTTTTCCCCACGCTACAGACCAGCCAAGACGACAAGAGGTTGCGAATGAAAAAAATGCGGCAGGTGGACGAGAGCAGATGTTTTGGTGCTTTGTCAACAACGGGCCGATTGTGGCGCAGGGCTGGGCGAAGCCTTGGTGTGGCGGGATGTGATGGCTCAGCCACAAGCGCTGTCCCTCTGCTCAGCCGTGGGACACAGTGACCGCAGCAGTGCGTAGAAAGGAGGAACAGACTAGAAGGTGAAGCAGCAGTCTACAACTTGTTGACAAAGATTTGCTCAAGGCAAACGATCCACCGTGCAGTATTTCAAAACCATTCTCCGGCCTTACTTTGTGAAAGGTGCTACCAACGTGGCAAAGGTTCTACAGACATGAAGAAGTGGATGAGATGTCAAATCCTGTTTGAAAGGCTTATGACTCCTGTTTCAAAGGATATCTCAGATCCTGTGACACACATCCGAATGCACAGCAACAAATACAAGACGCATTGATGAACGGAGCAGCTCCCAGTCCTGAAAGGATTCAGGTCATACAGGTTCTGATGGTCAGTTTGGCCATGTTTGGCCTGTCTCAAGACCGAAACACTTTGGGAAAAGGAGCAAAGGTAGAGGCAGAAGATCGGGCCGCGGATATTTCAGAAGTGGAAACGGAAAAGGTGAAAGAAGAAGGAAAGGAAACTTTGCTGATGAGCAATATGGACAGTATGCTGATGAGCAGTACGACCCAGAATGGGAAAAGGACTATAATGCAATGTTAGCTGAAGACGCCGAAGCCTACATAGATGGAGGCCATGAAGGAACAGCTTGAACATGCATGGTGTTCCAACAAGGAATAAGGGCAAAAGAAAGAAGAAAGGAAAGATCTTCGCCTGCTGAAGATATAGTTCTCCAGCCGAGCGTCTCTTAGGAGATGAGGGAGCGCTTAAGCTATCGAGGCTCTCGCTTTACCTTTAGAATATGATACTACTTTGTCCGTGGAATGTACTGGAAATTGTGAGAATACGGCACCACGGTCATTTTGTTGTACAGCCTCTTGCTGGACTTGACTGTGCTGTGAAAGGAAAAGGGAAGCGACATAGCGCCCGCGTTATGAACTTGTCGCCTGCTGTTTTTGCGTGGGCTCTAGTCTAAGACGTAACACACTCGTTACATCACAGGATGACTGCCATCTATTGTATTCTTCAAGGCTCAAGGGAATCACTAGCTTCAGCGGTAAAAAGAGGAAACGGTTGCGCAAGGTCCCAGCTGAATCTCATTCGGTTCAAGACTGTTCCACGCAGGAGTATGTTCAGGATTGCGAACGGAGAAACGTCAGTGATCAGACTGGTCATGCATTTCTCCCACCCTAACAGAAGTTATGTTACGACCACCATTGACCTTTATTGGACAAAAGGTACAAAGGTTCCTATTCTCTTCAACCTTCAGTAGGGAGATGATGGGTACGGTTGGGATACGCCATGCCACCATGAAACCTTGGTTACGCTAGATGCCTAGCCTAAGTAAACGGAATGAGAACTGCAGCTTGATGATCACCAAGCCTGTCAGTTGCCATTCACCCACAAAATGCTTCATGGGCGCAAAGGTCTTGTTGAAATGTGCACATTGGTGCGACGTTTTCCGTGAACAAGTTGGACGCTTGATTCGGAGGATGACTGGAAAATTGAAAACTCGGGACCACATCTCGCGATATCACCCAGCTTCGAAGGTCTAGATTGGTGATATCGCGCCTTGGCCACTCATGAACCAAAAATCATTGTAACAAACCTGGGGCACCTAAGCCTAGTTTGTTGAAGAAAGCATGCGCGCATGTGCACAAACTGGCCGGACAAAGGTGCACGCAAAGAAAAGGAAGAAGATGACAGGACATGAAGACGGAACGGACATGAAAGAGAAGAAGGAAAGGTATGTAGGGCCAATGAAAAGGAAACCAAATGAAAGGGGACAAACCGGTGAGCCAAACTTGAAAAACCTGCCAAAGCCTAGCTTGTTTGTCACGGCGCAAGTTGAGGGGAGGCAATCGAGACGCCAACTAGCACCGTTTACGCTCGTTGGCATCGGCTATTCTCCGACCAGTTTCAGCTCCAAGCCGTTCGCCTAAACGGACCGCACCATGTCAGTCACCAAAACCTTTCTACAAAGAACGTTTTCTTTTGGCAAACATTGTTACTAGTAAGGCACTTGTTACTAGTAGCGAACATAGTTTCTTATGCTTTTCTTTTGTTACATGTGCTCTTATGTGGAACACTTTCACGTGGCCTGCCACATGTGGAACTTGGTCAAAGCGGTTCACACAAGGCGCGGCTTTCGCCGAATGCGTCGGCTCCGCTCTCCGGTTTGGGCTTCGGCTTCGTTTCTCGCAATAAAAGAGCAAAAACAAAAAATACATCCGAAAAATCGTCAGTCGAACGTTCGCCTGTGCATCCTTGTCGGCAATCAGCTGCTCAAAGTCCGCAAAGCTGCGAGGCACTTGGCTGCACTTTACTTGGATCGATTGGCTGATAAAGAGCCTCAGAAAGCAAGTCCTTTCTTTAAAGCCCGCTCCAACCCCCTTGTCTATCTAATTAAGTAGGTGCCTGAATTAAGTCAGGGACAGGTGGCGACAGGCAAGAAAAACACTCGTCCCGCCTATGATCCAGCAAGATTTGCTCCAGTTTCTTCAAGTTTTTCAGCAGCTCAACTTGACCAGAGACGTTCAACTTCACCTCCTGGATGGAAAAAAAGCGATCGGACGTAAGGCCGGAACGGAAGCCCGGCACGGCAGGAATGCGACCGACTCTGCCGTTCTCTCGGTTTCCTTCAGAACGATCACATCCGAGACAAACTCCGCAAGGTTCAGCGACTCTTTGCTCAAATGCCTCTTGCAGGCTACATTTGCACATTTCCGGCACTCAAGGGCAGATCGCTGCAAACACGTTAGTATCTAACCTGCCTACAACCCTATTGAAAGTCTAATGCCATAACTGCGGTTCTGACTAAGCACTTCCCAACCTCTTTGCCTTTCGATCACACTCCGCAGTATCTCTGCCTGGTTTTTGACGACATCCACTCAAAGATACCAACGGCGCAACGAAGGAGAACTTGTGGAAGTTCCTCTTTGAGATGCGAAAGGCACCTGTGAAATAGGCAAGCAGTGAAACGCAAAAAAATGGAGGAAGTGCTTCACCTTTTGCACTATTGTACTTGAATGAATGCTACAAAAGGCTTCATAGCTGAAAACACATCCTCAATTAACTGCTGCGATAGAATGACACGAAGTGGCACGAAATGTGAATCTTGCCCCGCCTGCTTCCAGATGACTTCAATTCAGAAATGACCCCTGATATCCTTGGCGACAGCACGAAAACGCTCGAAAAAAACGCTTGAAAACGGCCGTGCTTTCAGTGTGCCGAGCGGTGGACCGATCAAAGCGGAACCTAAGAGCGATGGCCTCCACCCGAGGAGCATAAGGAATCTAGCAATGGCCTCCAACCTAACAGGAATGGCCTCCAGCCTAGTAGCGATGGTCTAAACATCGCTCCTGCTTCGCTTGTGGAGAGTCCCTAATTGCGTCCATGCTCCTAGCAGCGATGCCAGGAACCCCTAGCAGCGTCCTTGTTCCTAGTAGCGAGGCCAGAGAACCCCTAATGGCGTCCCTGTTCCTAGTAGTAAGCCAGGGAGGCCCTGATTAGTAAGGCCAGGAGCCCCTAGTAGCCTCCTTGTTCCTAGTAGTAAGGCCAGGAGCCCCTAGTAGCAACCTTGTTCCTAGTAGTAAGGCCAGGAGCCCCTAGTAGCCTCCTAGTTCCTAGTAGTAAGGCTATGTGCGACCGATTTTCAAAACCCAAAGGTGGTCCACAAAGCCTAAGGAGTTTTCAATCGGGTTTACAAACTCACATGACCTGCACGCAACTCGCATTCCAAGGCTCTCCACCTCTAATGGCCGGATGAAGTGCTTGGTTGGGATATGATCAAGGCTTAGCAAACCTGCTTGCATGACGTTTGCGCATTGCTTGCGCATTACGTTTGCGCGTTGCTTGGGTTTCCAAACGAAAACCGAAAGCCGACCGAGCCTTCTTTATAATCATGCAACATCTGATTAAGTCCATCCAGATCACCCGAATTCCACAAGGATTGGACCAGCTGTCGGATGTCCGTGCGTTGACATTTGTAGCACCAATTCAGGTGTCCATCATACAACCTGAACCTCGGATGGCAAAATTCCAAACGCTGAATCGCAGCAAAATACACCATGCCTGGAAGTGGGTCCTGGAAGTGGGCAAATGTCCATTTAAACAAGATGGAACCCACGAACCCGAATGCAAATACTCTTGTAGGACACTCTCGTGGGACACTCTTCTGGGACACTCTTGTAGGACATTCTTGTAGGGAACTCTTGTGGGACACTCTTCTAGGACACTCTTGTGGGACACTCTGGTGGGACACTCTTGTGGGACACTCTTGTAGGACACTCTTGTGGGACACTCTTCTGGGACACTCTTGTAGGACACTCTTGTAGGACACTCTTGTGGGTCACTCTTGTAGGAAACTCTTGTGGGACACTCTTCTACAAACACTCTTGTGGGACACTCTGTGGGACACTCTTGTGGGACACTCTTGTGGGACACTCTTGTAGGACACTCTTGTGGGACACTCTTGTGGGACACTCTCTTGTGGGACACTCTTGTGGGACACTCTTGTGGGATACTCTTGTGGAACACTCTTGTGGGACACTCTTGTGAGACACTCTTGTGGGACACTCTTGTGGATCACTTGCAGGACACTCTTGTGGGACATTCTTGTGAGAAACTCTTGTGGGACACTCTTGTGGGACACTCTTGTGGAACACTCTTGTGAGACACTCTTGTGGGATACTCTTGTCGGACACTCTTAAGGGACACTCTTGTGAGACACTCTAGTGGGACACTGTTGCGGGACACTGTAGGACACTCTTGTGGGACACTCTTGTAGGACACTCTTGTAGGACACTCTTGTGGGTCACTCTTGTAGGAAACTCTTGTGGGACACTCTTGTGGGACACTCTTGTAGGACACTCTTGTGAGACACTCTAGTGGGACACTGTTGCGGGACACTCTTGTGGGACTCTCTTCCAGCTCGCCAGATACTCCGCATACTAAAGTTGTACTACAAAGTCGCCAGTTCTCAGCTTCCAGCTCCCCAGATACTCCGCGTACTACAGTTGTACTACAAGGTCGCCAGCTCCACAGATTGCTCCGCGTACTAAAGTTGCACTACAAAGTCGCCAGTTCTCAGCTTCCAGCTCCACAGATTGCTCCGCGTACTAAAGTTGTACTACAAAGTCGCCAGTTCTCAGCTTCCAGCTCCACAGATTGCTCCGCGTACTAAAGTTGTACTACCAAGTCACCAGTTCTCATCTTCAGCTCGCCAGATACCCCGCGTACTAAAGTTGTACTACAAAGTCGCCAGTGCTCGCCTGCATTTCGCGCGCTCGACGCGCACGATCTCCGCAGAGGGTTGCGCGGGCACCGGACAAATCGCGCTCTCGCCTGCATTTCGCGCACTCGAAACGCACGATCTCCGCAGAGGGTTGCGCCCGCATGGGACAAATCGCACTCTCGCCTGCATTTCGCGCACTCGACACGCACGATCTCCGCAGAGGGTTGCGCGCGCATGGGACAAATCGCACTCTCGCCTGCATTTCGCACACTCGACACGCACGATCTCCGCAGAGGGTTGCGCGTCAAGCGTTTCGTACGAGACTTCCTCAAAAACTGACACGTCAAAGTCAGCAAAACGAGCGTTTCGTACGAGACTTCCTCCAAAAGTCAAGCGGAAACACCCATCAAAGCACACACATCACGCAGCCCTGCCAAGCAGTTTCGCGATTCCAGCCCCTCCAAAAAACATCCGCTCACACGCCAATCCCAATGTGACAGCGACATTCACCTCTACCACAACTCACAACCTCACGATTCCCTGCGCCTGCCACGAATCTTTCCCCATCCACACGTCTGACGCGCACAAAGTACTGCGCCTGCCACGAAATGTCACCTCCCTCACACCTCGCAGCCTCACGATTCCCTGCGCCTGCCACGAGAATCGCACTTCCACGCTTCAAAACCCGCACGAAGTCCTGCGCCTGCCACGAAAAGTGACAATATCATCGCATGTGAGCTTCAACAAAATTTGCACCACACCACACGTTTGGAATGATTTCGACCCGTTCAGAGCACACTCCCATCCTCCAAAATCGCCATTTCAGCTGAGACTTGTCACGAAAACAGAGCTTCGATGCCACACCCTGAAACGCAAATCCCAATGGCACGGCCACATCCAACACCCCAAAAACACGACTCTCCAAACACTAATCCCAATGGCACTGCGCAGCAAACTGCGGATCTCACAAAACCCTGCGCCTGTGCAGCGAAATGCATCACGTTTCTTGCGCAACATGTCGGTGTCATGCAAATCACAATGGAATAGCGGCGCAAACTGACACGTGACACATCCATGCAAAGTCACTTGCGAAAGCTTCCCCCAATGGCAGCAAATTTGAGACGCGACGACGACGACACGACGACGAGAGACGACGACAAACGACGAGAGACGACGAGAGACGACGACACGACGCAAGCCATGCAAACACAGGTCCAACCCCCAGACCCCCAACTATAAACGGGAACCCTTCGCTACGCATTCGGGAAAAATAGAGCACCTGATACAGCGAACCCGAACGCAGTCACTTTGTATAGAAGCGTAGCACTCAAAGCGTTCTTGTTTTCGGAGATGACTCGCAGAGTCATCAACTAAAGCAGCGCCAGCACCTCCCCGGCCGCAGCACCTGACGCACTTTTGCTTCACACTTTTGCTGGACAGTCTTTGCTACACACTCTTTCTTGACACTCTTTGCTAGACACTCTTACTTTACACTCTCGCTTGCCACTGACACTCTTTCTTGACACTTTTTGCTAGACACTCTTGCTTGACACTCTTGCTGAGAACTCTTTGCTAGACACTCTTGCTGGACACTCTTGCCAGGACACTCTTTCTGGACACTCTTTCTTGACACTCTTGCTGGACACTCTTGCTTGACTTTTTTGCTGGACACTCTTTGCAGGACACTCTGGACACGACACTCTTGCTAGACACTCTTTCTTGACACACTTCGCTAGACAATCTTTCTTGACACTTTCTCTTGACACTCTTGCTGGGCACTCTTGCTTGACACTTTTGCTGGATACTTTTCAGGACACTCTTGCTTGACATTTTTGCTTGACACTCTTGCTGGACACTCTTGCTTGACACTCTTGAAAAC
>CAXAMN010009280.1:141280-154395 GCA_963970005.1 Durusdinium trenchii | reverse complement strand
GTCAAGTCTCCAAAACGAGCGTTTCGTACGAGACTTCCTCCAAAAGTGACACGTCAAGTCTCCAAAACGAGCGATTCGCGCGAGACTTCCTCCAAAAGTCACACGTCATGGCTCCAAAACGAGCGTTTTGTACGAGACTTCCTCAAAAACTCACACGTCAAAGTTTGCAAAACGAACGTTTCGTACGAGACTTCCTCCCAAAGTCAAGGGCATCGGAGCACACCCCATCGCGCAGCCCTGCCAAGCAGTTTCGCGATTCCAGCCCTCCAAACAACACCCGCTCACACGCCAATCCCAATGTCACAGCGACATTCACCTCTACCACAACTCACAACCTCACGATTCCCTGCGCCTGCCACGAATCTTTCCGCGTCCACACGTCTAACGCGCACAAAGTCCTGCACCTGCCACGAAATGTCACCTCCGTCACACATCGCAACCTCACGATTCCCTGCGCCTGCCACAAAAATCGCACTTCCACACCTCAAAACCCGGACAAAGTGCTGCGCCTGCCACGAAAAGTGACAATATCATCTCATGTGAATTTCAACAAAATTTGCACCACACCTCACGTTTGGAATGATTTCTGAGCACACTCCCATCCACCAAAATCACCATTTCAGCTGAGACTTGTCACGAAAACAGCGCTTCGATGTCACACCCTGAAACGCAAACCCCAATGGTACGGCCACATCCAACACCCCAAAAACACGACTCTCCAAACGCTAATCCCAATGGAATACCGACACAAACGTATCACTTTCACGAAACCCTGCGCCTGTGCAGCGAAATGCAGCACTTTTCTTGCGCGACATGTCACTTTCGTGCAAATCACAATGTAATAGCGGCGCAAACTGACACGTGACACATCCATGAAAAGTCACTTGCAAAAGCTTCCCCCAATGGCAGGGCCATATAGAGACAGCATACGGACGGTTGCAAACGGTTGCGGACGGTTGCTCTACCCTCAGATTCCCAAGTTAAACGAGAACCCTTCGCTACGCATGCGGGAAAAGAGTAAAAAAACACAGCGAAAACGGAAGAAACTGCAACTAAAATGTTTCAGGAAAATACAAAACAAACAGGTAGATCTTTGATTAAATACAAGGGACTTTTGTTGGACGTCGGAGAAAGTTGTATGCAACGTGGCAGCTAGCCGCGCGGAGCTCAATTGCCAGGTTTCCTGACAACAAAATTTAATCTGCAGGGTGAACATTGATGAACGCATCTAACACATTCTGAACAAAACATCCAGGGACCAAACGTTGGTCAGCTCAAAACGCACGTTACGCCGTATACGCAGAGCACATACACGAGTCGAGGCGCACCTGATTAGATAATTGATCAAAAAGTTTCGCGTCCAATGCCATGTTGGACACCTGATGTGTTTTCAAGCTGGCAAACGCCTGCTCTTGCGTTCTCACAAAAAAAGAAAGGAAATGAATGCAAAGGTTGCAAAGATTCAAACATTCTGTATACACAAACATGTGCCTCCACCAAAAAACACAACGCACAATAGTTCTTTTGAGTAGCAGTTTCTTTGTCACGGTCTTTTGCGCGAGCACCAGATCTCATCATAAATCTGTAGGCTTCCAGCTCCTCAGGCCATGGAGGCCATGTCTCGGTTTGCGTAAAACCAACCTGACAGCTGACCCACTATCGATGAGAAAAACCATTCTCTTCGAAGTTGGCGCCCCCTCAGGTTTAATTTTCTTTGTCCCCTGACCCTCTGTTCAGTTGAATGTGTCGCGCATCTGCGTTACCACCGACCACCAAGCACATGCGTTGGAAGCATCACTCCTCTTGTGACGAGCTGACAACCAAACCAATGTTTGAGACCGGACATGTCAAGCTATATGAAACTGGTTGCGAGCAGCGCTTAGCTTAGGTGTGGAAAGGGTCAGGCAGATCAGTCTTCCTAGATCTGGAAGCTCAATGTGCTTGACTGGGTCGTTCCAGCAGTATACGGCACTTGTTTGTCCACAAGACACGGAGCATTAGATCCAGGTTCATGCTTTTGCGCAGCAATTGAATCCAGACACCCTTCATCTTGACAAAGAGTGCCCTCTGCGATGCTTCTGAAAGCAATAGGATAAACATCTTCGGGAAGGAGGTGGCAATGACCCTGTTGGCTTGCTACCGGGTGAATGTGAGCAACTACATAGCTGACTATACTCTAACTTGTGTCAGACACACCCTGAAAGCTCCTATATGCAAGACACGGCGACGTCCCTTGTGACTTGGTCGGTTCAAGTGTTTGTGAAGGCGCAGAAAGCCTTGCAGGAGAGGTTGAGAGAGCGTCAGACGCCTTACCGATCCTGAGGACGAACAGCTCTAAAACGCCTTTGCGCTAATTTGGCCATTGGAGCACCATATCTTGCAAAACAGCAAAGCATCTCCTCTGGCTAGTGAAGAGGCAAAGGAGTTTTCTTGCCCTGGTTGTTTAACAATAAAGCTCTGCTCTGTGTGCCCCACTCCCACACAAATACAAGACGGGTTGCGGATTTCAACGCTAAGGCGGGAACACCTTCCTGGCGAGAACACCTTCGGTTCCTTCCTGGTCGCGGATTATGCCTCCTCTTGCTCACCACGGCGCCTATCTTCCGATTATAAGGGCATGGATCACACTGATGGGACACCCAAATCGTAGAGCAGGACAGCCGCTGATTCTCACTGGCAAGTGGGCTGAAGAGTCTGTCGACAATGTACTGCAAGTACAGGTAGCTTAGCCAAACATTCGCCGATCATCGAGGCCGGAGTTCGGACGAAATCTTAAGATTCCACAAGCTTTGTTGAAAAAGGATCCACCCGCGCTATCTGTTGACGCTTCTCCAGAAGACCCGTTCATGTGATCAAGCGGCCTGGAGCAGCACTGGACTGTCAAGACAACGCGGTCTTCAAGCCGAAACCTGCTCCCTTTTTGTTTTTTTGATCGGCGTTTGCAGAATGGTGTGATGGCGAGATACTACGGTGGCAAAATGGCATGGAGGTGGTATGAATCTGGTACAGTATAGGCTTGGAGAGAATGTGATGCTTGCTCGTAGACGCAGTATTTCCTGAAAGCCTCCAACACGCAACATCTGAAGAAACAACTTTATGGAAGAATTTGATCAAAGCGATTTGCTGGGTATTCGCTGCTTGTTGGAAAAAGGGCAATTTCCTAAGGGGCAGTTTGTGGATCTCAGCCCATCCGGCCGCTCAACCACTGAGCATGAGCCTGACAAAGACCGCGCGCGCAATAGAACCTGAGGGCTGTCAAGAAACAAGAGCCCTATTGCGTTCTTTCGTCTGCTTGGATTGCGAAACTACAGCCAGGGCGTTAGCGGCGGGCTTGCAGAAGCGAGCGCAGAAAGAAATTCCGGCAACAGGCAACGCCCAGATCTTCAAGCCAAGATCAAGATCCGTGAGCCTAAGTCAGTGGAATGGGAGACACTGCCCGGCAAACAAACCAGAGTGTTTGGGCTGGACAAACAGCCAAAGAGATCAGAGTAAGAATTTGCATATCAGTTCATCGGGCATCAATCAGGCGCGTGCCACAGCCCGACATTTCATCAACCGAGATCATTGATTCTACAGGTTTGGGCGAATCTATGGGCGACGCCTGTCACCTGACGATGTGATAGAAGTGATTGGGGAGTGTGTATGGGTGACGGACATGTTTCCCTATCGCAAGTGGAGAATAGCCTTGGAAATCCTATATCAACAAGGGCAATACGCCAATCATCTTTCACCCGTTTCCATGAGCAGACAGAGAGAGAGAACAAGGAATAAAGATGCTTTACTCCGTGACTGTCATCTCAGCACTCCGGGCAAAAAATGGGGCACGCACCTGGCTGAGTTCGCAGCCCCGACCGGATTTACGCACGCAGCTTTCACAGAGTAAGGTGCGAGAGTTGTGGTTTGCCAACCAGCTGGTACATCGGACACAACTGTTCAGCAGTACGGAAGTTGTGGTCAAGTATGTTCCTTGGAAAGACTTGAAATTGGCTATTGTTTCCACTCCGGCGAAGGGTTCAGCAAAAAGACACAAGCAGGATACTTAGCTGCCTTGTCAACGCCCGCGGGAAAAATAAATTGGGCGCCGTCGACCTAGTAATGTAGTTGAAGGAGCGCATGGCTAGAACGGGTCTTCATGTTCGCTGGTGCCCCACACAACTGATGCTAGTAGACGGCCTCACCAAAGACCAGCAACATCCAGCGGAAACCGTCTTAGAGCAGCATTCGCGATCGGCAAGTACCCGTTGAATCCAGAAACTGTGGTCCTAGAGAAGAAAACGATAAGATACAGAGGCAAGAACACTTAGCGCGTCGAGCTGCCCAACAAGCGGAAACGGCCAGGTTTCAGAGAATCACACACCTTTAACTTTGCGCTTCAATGTCAGCGCTTCAATGCCAGTCACTCTTGTTTCGTTTGCGCTTGTGATTGAGGCATGTTTGAAGCCTGCGCGCAAAAGGCAATGCGCAGTCATTCTTTGGCGCAGCGCATTCGGGCGCCAACGCTCAGAGAGGCTTTGCGCTTCAACGCATTCAATTTTGTCAGCGCTACCTTAGAGGAAGTGCGTCAGTTAGTCAAAGCTCTGCGTAACTCAAGTGAGTTGGAACTGCCTCTACCCCGAGGTCACTCTTGGAACAATGAGCGACGGTGCCAAGCTTGGTCCCCACCAGCGTGACTTCCTCGAAAGAGCTGGGTCAATTTGAAGCTATCGCCGTGCATCAAGAGATGCGCCAGTGGCAGCAAAGCAAGATCAAGAACTTGTCAAGAACCGATGCCTCCTTCCAAGACTTCTTCGAAAGCTGGCCATCGAGCGCCGGCGCTTATATCTTGCCTGAAGGCAGCATCACTGAATGGGGCAAGACGATCTGCGAGCTTCAAAAGGTAGCAAAGCGAGGTTTGACCTACGCTGCCACGCTGAAGCATCAAAAAGTCGAAAGACATGCGAGACTATCTTCCGTGGATCCATTCTGCCGGCGTGAAGGCGGTCTTAAGGGATTTGCAGGAGCGCAAAAAGCACACGATCACCTCCATAGGACGGTCGACGCGTCAATCCCATGAAGAGAAAAGGCACCGCCGCTCCAGCTTTGACATGCGTATATAAATATATATATATATGTTAAATATTTATATATTCACATATCATTAGATGTCAAGGACCAGCTGTTTATAGACACCGTCTGCAACTTGCTTTGCGCAACGCCGTAAGCTCTTTCGGCGCAAACCGCGTTCAGACCAGCTCAAAATATTGATCTTGATCGCGGCTTTCCCACACCGCAAGGTAATGAAGAAATCTGAAGCCGTATGGACTCTAAAGGCTTTCTCTCGACTCTACTATGCCTGCCAAAAGAAGAAACTCTGAACATCAAGTATGGCCATATGTTTACTGTATCCAATGCATCGTATTTGTTCGTTGCCTGGGCACGTTGCATGTCGCATGCTGCAAGAAGTAGCTTGCAAGGCCACAACCCTCCCGTAGCCACCGCATGAACTCAAAATAGAGCGTCTCTTCGCCCGGCTGCCTACGATCAAATGGAGGAAAGCAAAGTGAAGCAAAACTCAGTCCGTATTGGAGAAGAATCTAAATAAAATACATGCGTAAAGCACGCGCCAAATACATAATAAACAGAAAGAGAAATGCAGCAAAAAACAGAAACACATCTACACCACATCGAAACCCCATCAAGCATCAGGTTTTGGGGTTAGTGTTGTTGGACTCGAGAGGCATGTTGAATAGGGGATGCGTGAGCAGGCGCAAAACCAAACAGGTTAGAAGTTTGCCTACCACCATATGCTAAGGCTCCTCAAAGTGCAAGGAGCATCTAATCTAACGCCCCAACTTATTTAGCACACCCAACACATCACAACACACAAGGCTTCGTGAGTCTGGCACAGGTTAACATCCGAACAGCAGGCTGGGAGGGAGCGTTTGTTCAGTTTTGTGGTTCCTTTCTTTGGCACCCCTTGTATCGCGAAAACCCGCCTCAACACGCCAACCCCAAGGCCCACAAAGAGAAGAGATCTTTTGGCAAAATGACGGTGAAGGATGTGAGATCTGTTTGGGTTAACCAAGGCACAGGCGCCAAGAAAGGCACTGGTTCGCTTCATCCAATTCAAGCTCTGCTTTCACCTGGAAGATCAAATGCCCATGCCTGGAAGATCTGGGCAAATTTCAAACTTCACATGAACTAGCGTCACATTCAACCACAACACGTTCTTTCACGTAAACCGAAACATCTGCAAGCCGTGAATTTTGCTGTCACATCACCATCCCTCGTCGAGACCTCCTGGCACAAAAATTAGTCACTACTCACAGAGTCGAAATGTTTTGTCTCTGTTCAGTTTGCCGACGGAACTTCAATTAATTCCATTATTGCGTTTTTCCTCAACGTTTTAAGCGCTTGCTTTGCTCACTCCCAGAATGTTCCTTCAGCAGTCCGCGCTTTGGATTTTTCACGGATGTTGACATAAATGTCCAACGCCGACGCTTGCATCACTTCAACCTAACAAAGACAGGGAACGCACGTCGCAACCGGATGTGTTCTTGCAAACGAACAATAACAACAAATTCGATCAAATTTGTTTTGACTGATTTGCGCAACGCCGTGCAATGTGTCGAGGTGCCAGGGTCTCCATGCAAAGCAAGTCCACGACACGCGCAAAGCGCAATAGCCGAGCACATTCGCGGACCAACCGTGGACGCTGTGCGAAGCTCACGTCCTGACCGACGTAGCTCACCGTTCCTCGCTTAAAGTAACCCGGCCAGAGACCCCAAGCAATGTCAAATAGAAGAAAACGGGTGAGTGCGCCAACTTCCGCACTTTAGAGCACACACACACATGAGAGAGAGCACACACGCGAGCAAACATATGAGAGCACACGTATATGAGAGAACAGGATGACAGCACACACAACGACAACAAACATAGAATTGTATACACGCGAGAGCACAGACAGAAATAGAGCACAAGCATGAAAGCACAAAGACCAGAGCACACATAGCAGAGGACACGTATGTGAGCAAAAACGTGCCCACACGTATATGAGAGCACACAGAGCAAGCACATGAGAACACACATACACACTTAGACTGGCTACTCAACTGAATGAGCGTTTCTTTTGAAACTGAATCACCGTGCATTAGCCCTGAACGACCTAGTTTCAGCATTTCCGGACTAGAGCGCTCAAGGCCTGTGACCTTCAACATGGCGGTATGTCAGCGAGCGTCCTCGCTGATACCAAGCCTCTTCGTTGGACTGGTACTTGCAAGGACGGTAGGTTCGGTGGCAGAAAGGAAGCAAAGGACCTGTAGGTGACCCTTAGAAACAGGAGCGCGCTGTACGGAATGGTTCTGTTGCGGAGGTCGATGTTGAAGCCAAGCAAGTGTAGGTCATCCACAGGTTCGAGTTCAACGGGGCTGCTGAAGAAATCTGGGTGAACCAGGGATTGGATGGAGGGATGTGTAAGGAAGTGTTCGTTGTGGGCAAGAAAGCGGTTGTCGACGTATCTGTAGTGCGTAAAGTGGAGCTGGCAGCGATCGAGGACGGCAGGGTGGAGCTGGGGCCAGGCGTGCTCCATGAGCGCGATGGCCACGTTGCAAAGAGCAGGCGAGAGCTGGGACCCGCGGGTTCGTTTGACAGCGGCGTTGCGGGCTTGGAAAATACACGCGTCGAGTGCATGAGCACCGCGAGGGCGATGTCGCGCGCGTCCATTGTTCGTTGGGTCGGGTGACGAGGATGGTGGCGGGTGATGTGGGAGTGTTGCAGTGGGTTGCCAAGGGCACCAGCATCTATGGAGATGGCGTTTGTCTGGCGGGTAAGTTGCCACTTGGTGACAAGGCTGTGGACTGCGTCAGGCGGTCTTGAGGGATGGAGTTGAAGAAGCGTTGCGTGGAGGGTGATGGAGTAGACTGCTGGAAGCGTCGGCAGAGAATGGAACGTTGGCCTGGCACTGGGTGTTGTGAGGGAGCTGGTGCGGCAGCTTGCTGCGCCGAGACGGTTGCCAGACACCCGTGGTTGCAATGGCAGGGTCTGCAAGAACTGCGGGCTGCGTTGGAGGAATGTACACGGGGACTTGGACTGCACGTTGACAAGTCGCGGCTGTCAATGGCTCGGCAGCAGGCAGCGCAGGCTCAGCAGCGCTCAGCACGTGGCGGTAAAACGGGGCTCGAAATTGGGTGAGATTGAAAGTACCAATGGTGAGTGGAAATAGATTGGGCATCTTGAAGATAGGTCCCGTGGCGATTGAAAACTTGCATGGCAATCCACATGAAAGCAATCTGCATGATCAAGTTGTTTCAAGACAATGCACCGTAAACTCGGCAGTCTTGAAACAGGTGATACTGAAGGCGAACGAAAGATCAGGAAATGGCCTGCGGTGCATAGCGGCTCTTCAGAAGTTTCACAAATGAATGCGGCGCCCCTTGCGGGGATCGCACTGCACACCCAAGTGGGAAGATGCAGCTGGTCACACTTAGACTCAAGGTGATCAGTCCGCACAAATGAAATGTTGAACCATAATTGAATGCATCAGCGGCTCTGGGTCGGAACATTGGGAGACCGCTTGCTAACGCCACAAAAACTGTAGCAGGTACACGGATGGACGTCTCCATCCGCTTCCCCTCCAGCGATTTAGCTTCGTTGGACAAGGTTCATCGCTGGAGGCCTTGCTTCCCTGCTAATTCCATCAACCATAAAAGTTCCAAAAAGCACGTACTCCTAGACACGGAGTTGGACACGCACTCAAGATATTGCGTACTGACTCGATTGCGGTTTGCCACTCGCCAGCCTATAAGTAAAACCTAAGAGTCCAGGTAAGTTGAAACCGGTGACTTCCACGAAACCTCGAAAGCCCACGAACTCAAAAAGCGGAGCCGCGGCGGACCGTGCAAGTCTGCAGAATGCGTTAGCCCTTTACGGAAGATCGGAGTGACAGCTTTGCCAACAGTTCCAAAAAAGCAGTTGATCAGACCTACGGCATGCTTTTGCGTGACAGCCGCATGCCCCCTGCTCAAACAGCCAAAACTTCAACTGTTGACATGCATACTGACTCGAACGAAAAGGAGGCCCAAGGCGCAAAACCAGAAGCGACGATCACGGATCGACCAAGGTGACGACGCGCGCTCATGTCTGCCAAGCTCATTGGCCCCTCTTAAGAAAATGAAAATAGCGGCTCGCGAACACCACAACCACGCAGGTACATGGACTGCCTGCTGAAATATAAAATAGAAAGCCAAATCCAAAAGGATCCCTGTGACTCCAAGCGTTACACACGCACGCCTCCCCAAAGGAAGGCAAAAACTAAGTGACGAACAAATGTGCATTTGCGCACGCAGCGTGGACAAAAAGATGATGAGAAAAAGGACGAGACGGGACAAAAAAGTACGCGGTCGCAATGAAAAGAGAACCAAGTGCACAGGGACAAACGGCGAGCCAAACCTCATTATCAGAACCTGGGCGACCTGAAACCTAAGTGTACAGTGAATGTGCGCGGGCAGACTAAGGCCCTCAAGAGAAAGAAAGGAGTGAGATGAAAGGACATGAAGCAAGGAAAGACATGAAACAAAAGGAGGAAAAAAAAGTGTGTGAAAAGGGGAAAAGATGAAAAAGGAAACCAATGGAGGGGCCGGGAACCAATGAAGCCAGACCTCATTACAGCGACCTAGGAAGACCTGCCTCGTTTAAATGTACACGCTGCGCGCGCACCTAAGGTTACGACAGGCTACAATGTGAGCCTTGAACAAACTTCGGTCGCTGCGACCACGTGGCGTACCCGAAGGCTGCCCACTGCTGACCGCTCTGGTCGCCTCATGGCGTGTCCGAAGACTGCCTACTTGATTTCAATAATCCGTCAGGTCTTGGCAAATGACTTGCGCGTAAGCCACCTACGCTCGCTGCGAGCTGCTCTGTGTCTGGGCAGGGATACGTTCGACAAACCTCCGTTCGACGCACTCTTCGGGCTCACCCTGGGCTGACTCTGAGGTCAGACACACTCGAGATTTGTGTACGGACGCTGATGCAGTTTGCCACACGCCGGCCTAAGTGAAAAACCTAAGGAAAGTCTCCAAAATCAAAGTCTCCAGATTCTTGAAGCCTCCAAAGTCAAAAGCTTTAAAGCTCAAAGCGGCGACGGGCCACTCTTCGGGGCCACCCTGGGACTCTCACTAAGGAGAAACAGACTTATAGAAATGCGTACTGATGTGAAAGCGGTCGCCACACGCCAACCTGGGCACCCACTTTCTGAAAAGGTCAAGTAAACCTACGGAGCCTGGAGGTCTTCAAGAGGAAGCAGGGCCAAAAGCTCAATGCGTGACTGCAGAAAAGGCTTAAAATTGAAAGGCAGGTCAGTGCTGGCCGGGCACTGATACCACATCCACTTGGTGCGGTCTTTGTTAGATGAGGCACACCAAGCGATCCTCATCCCCCTGCTGTAACAATCAAGTTGAGCGCTTCCCTAAATCCAGGCTGTAAATGGTCAATGCAGAATCGCGCGTTGGTAAGCCACAGGCAGTGGCTTCCCTTTGACTCGTTCGGTCAAGCTCCCTCAAGCAAATGATTTGCCGCTTCCCCACTCTGACCGGCCGGTCGCGCGCGCGCGCCACACCCCCCCAAAGGCAAGAGATAAATGGTGAAACACAGCCTGATGGGACGAAGGAAGTGATAGTGCGCTTTTGTCGATCGCGTCGTTTGATTGGTCTGCAGTCCTTCGAAAAACCCAGCGATTCCAGGGCGTCACTTTCATCTTTGGGCATTCCAGCTCGGATGATTCCAGGCACCGGCCGGGCACCCTCAGATCACAAAATGTGTGCAAGCGTTGAGATCATACACGTCAAACCTTGCGCCAAAAGGAGGCTCGACAAAAGCCCGAGCACGCCTGGTGGTCAAGGCTGGTCTGAAGGACTGAAAGCTCACCCAAGCCCACCGATCTTAATTGAAACGAGGTGAGCACGGACTAGGCGCCAGATTGGCGTGTGCTCCGGGCTCAAAAAACAAAGCAATGCAAGTGACTGTCCTGAAGGTTAGAGCCAGGAAGGACACATACAACACAGCAACACTAGTTCGGCCGCAGTTTGCGACCGTTTGTTTTGTGTAAATTTGGTATAAAAAAATCTAGGTCTGGGACTATAAACGAGATCGCTGCAAAGCAGGCGCTAGCTGCACAGTCTTGCAGGGGCCAGTCATGCTGCTGCGACGTTGGTGCGCAAATCGTCGCAGATGGGAAATATAAAGGGAAGCTTAAGTTGTGATTTCAGGGCCACCTGAGCCGCGGTTGTCATTTCTCACGTTCCCGTTCCCGGAATCCTGCTGTCGAAAGCTGTTAGGTCAGAAGTGACACGCACATCACCACTTGCAGGCGGAACTTCGGTTGCTTCCGCACATCATAAGACCCTCGCGCCAAGCGGAGCTTTAGCACGTTGGCTAAAGACTCGTAACCTTTGTCCGATATCCAGGAGCAGCAACCATCAGTTCTGTTTGGAGCTGTGCAAAGTTTTGGGGCGAACGCTTACTTATACTGAGACACGCATCGGTCAGGTGGAAACCGTGCTTTTGGGCACTATTTGGATTTGTATCTCCCATTCCTAGACGTCTTTGGGGCTCTCCGCTGCTCTGGAGGGGGTGGCCCGCACAATTGGCTTCAAGCAAAAGTCCGCAAACAGTCTTCCAGTCCACTGGTTTCCCGAGCGTCCGGCGCCTGATAAAAAGCAACGTTATACCTACCGTCCACGCATCAACCGTCGCGAAAATCACGGCCACGCCTTCAAGCTGATCACTTGCATTTGCTACTAAATCACACTTGGGTTCCTCCTTCTGTCTTTCAATCTGGCTCACTAGGGATTGCAGACACGCCTTCCCAAGGGGCAAGTGGCCTCAGAACTTGCAAATTTGTAGAAAATATCTGGAGCTGTGGCCTCAGAACTGGCAACTTTGTAGTACAATGTAGTGTGTTGCAAAATTATATACACATGCGACGTCGCTGCGCCATGCGGCTTTGGGCGGCCACGGTACTATGGTGGAAAGTGTGTTTGCGTGGCTCCATGCTATTGGAATGCGAAAGCATGCTTTGCGAAAACGCGGCACGTCGCTGAGGTGTGTCTTACAAGAGTGTCCCACACGGGTGTCCAGCAAGAGTGTCCCACAACACTGCCCTACAACAGTGCCCGTGCAAGAGCATTGTACATGAGTCCACCACAGGCCCCACAGGTATTATCACATCTGCTATTTTGGCATTAGCACCATCGTCATCGTCGTCGTCGTCGTCATCCTCCTCCTCCTCATCATCATCATCATCACCTTGTGTCATCTCTTACTGTGCTTTCGGGCCACCCTGTCGTCTAGTTTTGGATCTGGGATGGGTTTCCATGTGGCCCGATGTCAAGGAGAATCCACTGAGATCGTTGAAGCTGAAACAAAACCCAAGGTTTGGCGTATGTCAGCGCAGCACAAAAAGGCAGATTTGGCTTCCCCAATCAAATTCTGCAGAGTTGAGAGCGAGCATGTCATGTTCCGTTCTTTACCTTTCTTTCGCATGTCTGGAATTCGGGATTGAACAGGATCAAAGCAGAGCCGAGCAACACGTGTTTTTTGTAAAGCCAGGCGGATTGCTGGGTGTACAAACCGGCTTACACTTTTGCGGTCAACGGTGACAACTTGGTGCGCCTGATGTGTGAGCTGGCGACGGTTGTGATCGTGCTGCGTTTGTTCGTGGTGTTGTGACATGTTTTGCGCTTTTGGCAAGACACAGTTCGAGGTGTGACTTGGCGACATTGATTGCATGAGTGATCATCGTAATCCGCAGCCAAGTAGCAGTCGTCTTCACCAAGCTGGAGCGGGTAAAGTCATTGCGGCAGGTTTCCCTGCGAACCTCAAGCGCCCAGCGCCCGAAGGCATGACATGTGAGCCACATGTGGCGACCTGTGAGACCTGGAAAAAAAGCATTTGGGCGCTCTGTTGCACTTGCTGTACCCATCTCTGAGTCTCCAGCGTGTTCCACCACTTGAAGAAAAATCCCAAAGACTTCCTCAGATTGAAGTGATCCTATCGTCTAGCGCAGTGAAATGAGAACTAAACAAGAACCTACAGGCACAAGAATGCAATAGTCAACAAACCAACTCGTCTCCCACTGC
>CAXAMN010009280.1:120511-141270 GCA_963970005.1 Durusdinium trenchii | reverse complement strand
GAGAGCTAAACGAGAACCTGCAGGCACAAGAATGCAATAGTCAACAAGCCAACTCGTCTCCCACTGCCAAACAGTTAACGCTCTTTTTAGCGAAGATGATGGAACTGAAACAGCCATCAGCTCAACTAAGGCTGACAAATCTGCATCAGCTTATTGCTGACAAAATGTCACCACAGTCGGCACTGCGGCCATCTCTCCCTTCTCGCAGAGCAAGCGCCGACCTTACCAGGGGTCTGTGTCTCGCAAACACTCCCCCTTCCTTGCTTTCTTGGCCGGATGATTTCTGTCCTTTCTCGCCTTTGCAGATTTCACCTCTTCATAGAAATCTATCCCAAACTCCAGCGCATCTGCCAGCACCTCCCCACGAAACTCATTCAGCTTCCGCTTCGAATCTGCGAAACCGCTGAAGTCAGCATTCGTGAGTTGGTCTGCTTCCACATTCTGAAGCCTAGGCAGCCAGTGAAGATGTAGTTCTGCTCCTCTCTTTTGCAATTGCACCGCCAACTCCATATTGAACACGCACAAAGGGAACTTTGTTGTCATGCACCGTGACACCATGTGGCTGTTACCTTTGTTGTCTGTCCCAGCTGAGCAGCATCCTGCAACACCATCGCCGCCGCCAGGTTCGAAACAGCACCACCGCCGCAAGGGTTGCCAGCAGCTCCAATGATGCAATTGATCGATAGCTCTCTCCCGCCGTGGCCACCCAGCTGGCGCCTTGATGATCTAGGCGTTCGGCAAACCAGCGGCACTGCCGCAAGTCAGAATGATCCAAGGCCCAACCACCAATCCAAATTTCTGAACCTTCTGCTCTTGCATCAGTTCGAAAAATCACTCTGCCCTGTTCCAACAGCTTGCACCCTGTGTCCACCAGCCAACGCTTTGCTGAGGAATCCCATGATCAGCAACACCATCTTTGGCAAAGGTCTGTGTTCAAATTTGATCAAGGCTGCCGTCCAGGCAAACAGTGGTCCCAAGAATGCTCTGTAGTTTGACAAAGCACTGCAGGCAAAGCAGAGACGCCCCAAAACAGCCCGCAAGTCTGCTGCGCGAACTTCCCGCGCTTCCACCCTGATAACCAAGCAGCTCGCGCCTCTGTCAAACCCAGCATCCTTTCAGCCAGCATCACTTCAAAACCAACCCATGTGCAAGTCAAACCGCCAGCAAACTTTTTCCAAGAGAAGGGCAATCCTATAAGTGCATAGAAGTAGATAACCATGACCAACAGTTCGACGCCGCCCTTCTCGCCCACCGACCACAGGAGGTCATCCACATAGACCAGCTGCGTGATCCCGCTCTTGCCAAGCATGTAGAACGCAGCGCGGCCACGCCCTGACATCAACCTGTTCCAGTGGTAAGCCGCAGACGCAACCCCGAAAGTCCCCACTTTGTTGCTCCATATCACGCCAGGGTTGACATCAGTTTTGCAAGCCAGGTAGCGCCAATCCCGCCGATCTATGTTCACCCGTCTGTGGGCTCTGCTGGCATCACCCTTCAGTGCAAAGAATGCCTTTGGAAGCACTTGTACTGCACGGCGAATCGATGGCCGTAGGGCTCAGCACTTGATCCAACACTTTGATCTTGGCGTTCACTGCCAGCCCATGCGTCGCATCATGGATGACCCGAAAGCTTCCATCTGATTTTTCCAGAGCACCCAGAGACGCAATTCCAATTTTTCCCAATTCCTTTTCTGCCTGCGCAAAATTTGTCTCCTCCATCGCGCCCAGCTCAGCTTCGCTTTCAAACTGCTTTTGCACAACATCCCGATGCTCTTTGGCTGTGATGTAATTTTCCCGCACGCCGGCTTCTTCCTGGATGTGCTCGTAACAGAGCCAGTGTTGCTTGGCAGTAAACAAAGCTGGTACACGAGGCAAAGTGCAGTCAACTCCTAACGGCACCCCTTCTGCAAAGGAGTTAGTCCCACTGTGGTACGCTGCTGCATCTGGGTCTCCAGCTAAATCCAATATTGCTTCTAGCGCGCATAGATAAAAGGGCTGCCCCTCAGCTTGCTCTTCAACGGGCGCTTTGCAATTTGCCTTCCGCAACTCTGCAAAAATTTTCTCGCGACCACTCTGCAGTAAATCATCGCTGAAAGGGCAGCTGGTGACTTTTCCAGAAGCAAGAAGAAAACCAATCTTGCGCACATCCAAACAATGCTGCAAATGTCGAAGCAAACGACGACCAAGCAAATAATGAAAATGCAGGTTTGGATTGTCGCAAGTGTCTTGCCTCATCTCAGGACTCCAGCGCCCAGGCGAACATAGCCCAAAACCATCTGTGAAAGTCTTGCGCTTCCCATTAAACTTGCAGAACAATGGAGGGCCCTGGCCCCTGACACTTTGCAAATGGATGCACCACCTTCCTCATACTCAGCCTCATCTCTTGCAGCTTCCTCATCCATGCTGCCAAAATTGTCGCCACTCTGCGCTTGACTGCTCCCAACCACCGGCGACGGAGTGGCAGGGCCCAAATCCTCTAGCCAAGGCTCGGCCTCGACCTCCGTAGGGGACTTACTGCCCTTGTACTTGCATTACTGGAACGAATGTTTCCCGAAGCGCCAAACATGGGCAAAATCACACCGTTGCTTTTTGCAGCCGCTGACTTTGTTAAAATTGAAGCAAATGCGTTGACCATCCGGAGCAGAAGCGGCTCTTCCCCATTGGCGGTCCCACATGTCGCGACCCTTGCCCTTGTTCTTGCCTTTGCCTTCGCCTTTTCCAAGCGATGTACTGGGGGCCAAGCACCGGAATCTCCATGGTCCAACTTGCCAAGCTGCAATGGAGTGGCAAAATGTACTCCGTACAATGCCGGGGCTTCACACGCCTTGGCCAAGGCTGTTCCGATGTCCGCACAGACATTGTCACGCACATACCGATATATGCAGACTTTCTAAGCTCCAAAGACCAACTGGGCCCAACACCTGCGGAAGCGCGAAGCTCAGCCACTGTAGAGCCCAAGACATGATCGGACAATTTGCGGAAGTCATCCACAATAGAAGCATTGATCCAAGCCCGATTAGCACGCCGAGACTTCACAAGCCGATGGCGGAGTCGTAGTTCCTCGGGATTGCTCGGCGGCGTTGTAGTGCTTTTGCCCGGCCGAATCCGCAGGAAGTTGGAGCCCGGGTCCGCCACGGCGCTGTAAGCTTCCACTGCAGAATCTTCAAAGGAGGTGGCTTCCCGCAAGCAACTGGTGCGCCATCTTCCAATTGCTCGAGCTTTGAAGCCACCAAACTTTTGCTGGGAGCCTCTTTGTCACGAAGGCTGCCTTGCATAGCTTCCACTGCGGACCTCATGGCGGCGTATTCCGTGGTGTCAGAACTGACCCCAGCTTCATCCATGAGGAAAAGCAAAGCAGAATCGGCGCAGGCCATGACGGACAAACGCCGAAACAGAAAATAAATCAAGGGTACCAAAAACATGGCTGCGGCGGCGGCATCTCCCCGGTCGTGACCCCAGGATCCAGCACACGCTTTAAAAACTAAAGCGTGCAAACAAACCCAGCGCACCTACACCATGCCCGAAAGGGAACCCCGTGCCAGAAACACACACTCACTCCAGGTGTGCTAAAAAACATGCGTCAATCCAACGCACAAAAATGGGGAAACGTGCGCCTATCAGCGCACAAAAGACACGCGCCAAACGCGCGAAAAACGCCCTCCTAGAGGTGAAACAGAGATGTCGGGTTGACTGCCACTTGGGGCCGATAAACATGCGTCGATCAATCATTTGAAGCGGCCGACTGCTCGGAGTCATCTCCTTCCTCAGCTTCAGACACAGTGATGTTCTCGCCAGCCCGCCAGCAATGTTTGCACGCGAGATCATATAGGAGGCCGCGCAATGTCCACATATCTTCGGAGCACTGCACATCAACCATGGAAACCCCGCACCCATTACGTCGGTGGAGGCGCCGCAATCGCTTGGGCTGCAGCATTCGTCTGTGTCTTGACATTCCTCAGGCGGAGCTAGAGCTGCTGGGGCAGGATCAGGGAAAGTAGGCTCCAATCCCAAACCACCGGCAAATTTGGGGTCCAGCCATAGAACTTTGCGATGTTGGGCCGCAAGCTCCACACTGCCGCCCTTCTCAACAATGCTTTGAATCAGCTCGTCAATGCCAGACTCCCGAAGGCCCCAACGGTCTTCCCCGCGTAGACTTGCTACAACTTTTTCCTGCAGGTTGACCAAGACCTGCTGAGAAGTCCGAAGATATTCGTCTGCAGATGTGGTGATGTTCCACCTCCCGATGAAATTGCGTTCATTCGGGGGCACGCCTAAGACTGCTAGTAATAGAGAAACCAGCCAATTCCGTTCACTGTGCTCAGTCCAAAACTTGAAGGCTTCTTCCACTAGAAGCAAAGGAGAATCACTTTGGATCTACACTCCCCGTGACCAAATCGGCACTTTTTATACGCTCGGGGGCTAGCATTTTTCAAACTTTTCAAACTATGGACAGCTGCTCGCTTGCATGACCTATCGGGTCTGAATCCCGTTTCCTTGCGGTGAACTCCTGGATTAGTGGGTTGCTTGGAGCGCGCAAAAACCACTGGTCCAGGCAAACGCGCGCGGCATCTGCCCGTGTTTGTGAGCAAGTCAGCATTTTTCATGGCGCCGTCTTGGCTTTCCATTGGTCTAGATGTATGGAGACGTGCTGATATGAATTTTGACCGCGACTATTGTCTGCCTCTCCCTCGCTCTGATTGGGAAGGTGTTCGGAAGTGCATGGCTGACTATGGGGATGTGGCTGGTTTAACAAAGCTGCTTTTGCAAAAATTGTCGATGGGAGGAATCAACAACCAACAGCTCCAAGGCACCAAGCAATTTCAAAGGCAATAGCGGAGAATTCCGCTTCGGGGGGGCACCCCCCTCTAGATCCATGGTGCTCTGATCAACAAAATTTCTGAGAACTTGCTCTCCAGAAACACGGTCACGAACTGCCACGCCACCAGCTTTCTCCATAAAGCTAAAGGCAGCTAAAACTGAATGAGGCACAGTTCGCGCACAAGGCTCAGCGACCCTTTCTTGAATATATTCCAGGACGATGCCCAAATTTGGAGGCCATGCAATCCCAGCCACTCCTAGCGAGTAAGCGCGCAATTTGCACCATTCCCTTAATTTGGCTTTGATGGTACTAGCACGCATACCACCGAGGGCCGAGCTGATGATTTTGTCAGGTTCACGACAGTTACGAGCTTGCATAGCCAAGGGAAGCTTCGCCTCAGCAATCAAGTCTGCTAACTCCGAGCGCCATCGCAGGAGCTCAGCCGCTTCCCGCGCCGCACGTGATTGATCTGATCGAGTTGTGGCACGATGTGAAACCCGCAAGTCACACCTGCTTTTTGCGCCAGATTGTTTTCGCAGCCAGGAAACCGTGTCTTGCAGCCCCTGATCAGGCAGAGCACGATGCGCCACCTTTTGCATCACCCGCGGTTGCTGCAGCGCAGGGTCCAGCCCCGCACGGCGCTTAATGGCCCAAGCAGCTCTATCACGAGCACGCCTTTGCAGTTCCTCGAAGAGGTCGCGTGCAGCTGTATGCTCCGCAGAGTCCACGGGTCCAGAAAATCTCTCCATGAGCTGGCCTAGTTCGCTGCGAGTGTCAGTCAAAAATGCAAGGACCTCATCTCCAGGCTGGGTACCACCAGCTTCGCCCAGCTCAGTCCGAAATTTGCGCGGCAATCTTTTCCACAACTGAGGGTCGCTGTATGCAGACAGCTCATCGGGCGAGTCGGACGATGTGTCGCCCGACATAGCAAAAGAAAAAGAAAACAGAACAGCAAGCAATCCACTTGCATCAAACTGAACAGAAAGTCACTCCTGACATCAACATCTTAAATCAAAATTCGGTCAACACAGGAAAACCCCCTGCCAAGAACCAGCTAAGACTACCGGATCACCCTTACTGGCCACTGGGCCACACCGCGTGATCCGGAAAAAAGAAATCAAATCTGCGAAAGGAATGGAAAGAACGCTCAAGTACGCTTGCTTGGCTTCGCGCAAAACCGGGTTCTCGAGACTTGTGACTCCAGAGTTGCGAGGCTTAAATAGATAAATCACATTTTTTTGCCGGGGGGGTAGGCCGTGGAGGTAACTAGGCTAGTAGAAGCTAGGTAGCTAGTAGCTTATGTAGCTACTACCTAGGACGCAGGATAGCTCACGCACTCTTCATTTGGTTCATAGATTTGTTGGGAAACTTAAGTTCCCCCTACTACTAAGAGCGATGGCTTGCTCGCTCCTTGCCAAGGGGCAGATTGGAGCTTTTGCGCCACGTGCTTGGCTTTTTCGAACAAGTCATGCTGCCAATTTTGCTGCGCCACTTGAAACTCTCGAAGAGTTAAAGGCTGAGCGAAGTATGAACGAAGGCATCGGAAGTTTGCAACATCTTGAAACATCCTCATCACCACCGCATATGTGTTGCCTCAGACAACAACAAGACTCTTTCCAAGGATGCAGTTTGAGCTGAGTGCTTGAACCTTGGTTCTGCATTTACTTCTCCAAGAAACTGAACCAAGGATGAAGCGCAAAGATTCTTTCCTCGAGGACCTGTCCAGCTTTCACCATACGCCCTCGGCGGCCGGCAGATCTCCAACTGATGAAAGCCTTCTGTGCTGGAAAGTCCTGAAGCGACCGACGGAAAAACGCCACACAACCGACACAAAGACTAAACAAGCTCCGCTTCCAACGGATAGGTTCCATTTAGGGAAACTGCCTCGGGCTCGTGGGTCTCCTGGAAGAAGCGGAGCTGTCGCAAAGCGTGATAGGAGCGGCGTTCATTCAGCCACCGTTGCAGAGGTACAAAGGATTTTGGTTCACCATGGACATAATGCGTCAAGCCAGCTGGGCTCAGAGTGGCATAGTTCAGTTCCTCTGCGAACGGCACCAACTCCAAATCATAGGGCGAAGTGGCCGTCCTTCTGACGTAGACGAACTCCTGACCCAACGCCGCAGTGATTTCTGCCCGTTGGAGACTGGCACCCCGCAAGATCTCCAAAAACACATCAAAGGCATCCGTCTTCTCGGACGCCTTCAAAACAGCGATGTTTCAATTTGGCCTCCTTTTTCTCAAAAATCAAAGTGAAATATCTCAGAAATTCACCACACCTGAAACTCTTCGCTGAACCTGGACAAACGTCTGTGTGGGCCATGGGGTGCACGCACGACTTTGTGAGAAAACACAATCCAAGAGTTTGCAAAAACCCTGCGCCCGATGAGGATTCGTGTTCACGCGCCATGTGCTGCCCAAATGCATCTCGTCCTCCTTCTCTGATGCGCAGGCCTCCCAAGTGGGGGGTGGTAACGCATGTTTCACACATGTGATTTGAAGATCAACGCCTTTCGGAATCAAGTTCCATGCCCCTTTCATGGTGTAACACGCGTGCTCTGTTTCGTCACCTGTGTTTCCAGTGGAGGCAAGGACGGCACGCTTTGCAGACTTGGCCGTCGCGATTCGCTCCTTGCTCAGTTTGGTCCGGAACTCCCACGTATACAAAGGGGGAATCTGTTTCTCAATCCTTTCTTACAGGTTCCTTTCTTTCTTTCCTTTCAAACCTGAATCCTTTTGACACTCTCTTTTGTTTCCCTTCTACTCTTTGGGGCCAACGAGCAGTAGCGAAGATGCGCGTCCGTGCTCCTCTTGCAAATGTTTTCAATAAGTCGTTGCGCATCTGCCACCTCAAAGACGCAAACGCAACAAGTTCTTTTTTAATGATTGGTTCCTTTCCTAATCAATGAAAGTGTGTGTCAAAATAATTTTCCAAAACGCACCTGAAGCTTTGAGGTCTCAAGAGAGGAGACACGGACAGGTCTGACCGATCCGACCGATACCAGCTGGTTCGGCCCTTGCGCTTCAGCTTCCAGGCGCCTCGAAAAAAAAGAAAAGTTTCATTCTAAAAAATAGGCATATAGTTTCTTCCAAAAATGTGTGTGTGTGTATATAAATATATATAAACAAAAACATTTATTTATATATATAGCATTTGGCCCAACGCCTACCAGTGGTGACGCCGTCACCAACAGATAGTCGGGAGACCGTTGCCCCATGTCGGCGCTCCTAGATCCTCGCCTTCAGCCAGCACCGGTACTCGAGTCGATTCCATGGAGATTCGACGGTGGGATTGGTTCCGGTGTTTGATTTGGGGGGACTGCCCTGTGAGATTCGGAGTTTGCCTGTGGGTTGCACACTCCCACTCACTGGCTACGATCTTCTTGTTTTGAGCGCGGAGCCGTTGGTTTTGGAAGTTGACGATCTTTCATGGTTGGCTTCAACTCCACCTCAGGCATTTTGCTGCACAGGTGGTTGAACACTCTTGCTGAGGCAGAGGAGTGTGTGAAGTTGATGATGAAAGCCCGCTGTTGTGGAACATGGGGCTCGCTTCTTCGCCGCGATCGATTCGGAAGATGCGGCCGAAGAGATGAAAGACGGCAGCAAGCGCCTTCGTCATGATGTGGTATATTCGACTACACCCTGTGACCCTGTGCGCCAGCCTTGTCAGATCTGACAAGTCTTGCAAGTCCGCCCTCCACTGGCGGTAAAGCCTCAATACATAGGAGTGTCAACGCAGTCATCCAGCCAACCGCGCCGCTTCGTCAGGGAATCTCAAGCCCCAGCGATAAAAGGTCCGCGTGGGGTGCGGGCGTTTCGTCGTTGGGCTGCTGCGATATAAATATATATATATGTGTGTGTGTGTACAATACGCATTATAAATTGTCGAATCTCCAGGTCACATGTTGCTCAACCATGCCGTTCGTGCGTTCCAGTCTGCGCACTTGCCACCGGCCCAAATCAGGGGTGGGAGCGGTGAGGTTCGTTGAGCCATGAGCTGTTGAGGAAAAGCAGCGCGGTTGGGCTACGTGGGAAGGGTGAGGACACCCCACTATCATACCGGAAATCGTATTTGGTGGATTGAGGGCGATCCTGGTTGTTGAACATTGAGGAAGCATTTTGGTGAGGACACCAACCAGTTTTGTTGTGGACAGTGGACTGTCTTGGCTGAGAAGCTACCAATTTCATGTGAAATTGGTAGCGGAGCCTACCATCTTTGGGACCAATGACGACCGAAGGTTCAGTTGCGACGCAGTTAGCTCAGCTGGTACCCACATTTGATCCTGGAACGGACAACGTGGAAGTCTGGCGCCAAAAGGTGCTTCTTCTGGTCAAGGCATGGCCGGAGGGAAAGCTGATGGAGTTGGCAACGCGTATACTGCTGAGTACAAAAGGGTCGGCATTTCAAAAACTGGAACTTCGTCAAGCAGAGGTTCTGACCGGGACCAAAGAAGGAATACAGAAGATCATCGAGATCGTGACCGGCCAATTCGGCCAGGTGGACCTAGAGAAAAAGTATGACGTGGTTGAACGTGCTTTGTACAAGTGTTCGCAAAAGGCCGACGAAACCTCCGACAGCTATCTGGCAAGAGCTGATGTGGCTTGGACAAAGATAGATGCCAAGAAGGTCAAGCTCCATGAGATCCAAGCATACATTAATTGTCTTACGAGGCAGCAGGTTGACCGCCGAAGACAAGAAGAGAGTCTTGGTTGAATCTGGCGCTGAAGCCGGTGGGACACTTACAATGCAAAAGGTGACATCAGCAGTTCGTCTATTGGGCTCAGCATTTTTCCAGGAATATACTTCTGGCCGCAAGGACCGTGGTTTGAAGACATATGACCAGTCGGCTTTCAATGTAGCTGAAGAAGTACCTGAAGACGAAGATGATGGTACAAACTGGTCGTTTTTTGAAGAGCACTATGACGAGGAGCTGATAGAACAGTTGGCCACAGAAGATCCGGACGCAGCCTTGGTCATGCAGTTTGAACAAAGTGTGACCGACACGGTCCAAGATGATCCAGATCTCGCAGCCTTTTTCTCAAACTACCAAGAGGCCCGCAAGCGTCTCCAAGAAAAGGTTCGATCGAGAGGATTTTGGACCTCATCCAAAGGCAGTGCATCATCCAAGGGTGGTGGAAAACGCTTTGGAGTGAAAGGAAAAATGGGAAAAGGGTTCAAGAGTTTGCAACAGCGCATCGCAGAGACTTACTGCAGACACTGCCAGCAGAAGGGTCATTGGCGAGCCGAGTGTCCGTTGAGGAAGTCTCAAAATGATCAGGCAGGTGAAAATTTAAGTCGACCTTCACTGCACCGACCTCAGCAGCGATCATGTTCGATCTTGACGACATTCCCTCCATAGAGCCGCAAGAAGCACCTCAGGAGAACGCAGATCATGCCATGTGTTTTGGGATAGTTGCTAGGCGAATAGAAGAGTTTCAAAACAAGTTTCAAAAGCAGCTCAAAAGTCACATTACCGGAAAACCCCTGAGGACTGAAAACCAGCATTCCGCAGTGAGAGTCATGGCCTCGACAGCACAGAACACGGTCGAAACGAGCCTGTTCGCGTCGTCGGGAACAATAGGAGTCGTAGACCTAGGTGCCTCCCAGACTGTGGTAGGACACAAACAGGTGCCTGAATTGCTAAGCAATTTGCCAGTCAACATTCGCGAGCAAGTTCGGAAGACCAGCTGCAACCTAATTTTTCGATTTGGAAATCATCAAACCCTTCCGAGCAAGACAGCTTTGCTTTTGCCGCTTTGCAAGACCTGGATCCGGATCGCAATAGTGCAGGGCAACACGCCTTTTTTGCTCTCCAGCTCGTTTCTGAAGCATATCAAAGCAGTCATAGATACCGAACAAGGTACCTTGTGGAGCAAACTGTTAAACTGTAGCCTACCGATTGAACAGTCCAACAAGAATTTGTTTTTGTTAGACATCAACAATCTGTGGAGCACTCAAGAGAGCAAGACGTCAAGTCCGGAGGTTCACCAGGCCGGAGTGTGTGAGACCGCAGCCACAACCGACACTTCTGATCGGAGCAAAAGAGAAAGCTTGCTTGCCGAGCCCGAAGACAAAGCAATCTCGGAGAAGTCAACGAAAGCTCAACATTCATGTCATGTGATTGAGCCGAGTGTGCAAGAAGTTCGAAGTCGGCACAGCATGATCGAGTCAGCCGTTCGCAAGTCCGAAAGCATAACCACGGAGCGGGATGCATCGTTCGACCGATCGAGAGCACAGGTTCAAGAAAGCTCATTTGGGAACCCTCGCAATCCGCCGAACGTCTCCGTCAGCCATGTCATCGAAGATAAGCCTGAGCGCAAAGCTCAAGCAGCTCCAGAAGACAAAGTAGGAAGAAAACTCTCAGGAGCATCTCTTCGAGATAAGCAAGATGACACTCGATCAGCTGGAGGATCAACCGATAGCATTCGGGAAGGCAAAATATGGTGTCCCCTTCAAGAAGGCCTACGAGGACCTCTCATGGGTCCGCTTCATCATCTCCAAGTACGAGAAATCAGAGAAGAAGGAACACCAATTGTTCGTGCACTATGTTCGCCTCCGAACCGAGATCGAACAGATGACCACCAAGGAAGATCTGTCCCAACTGAATCCGTTCGAAAGGCTGGAATTTCAGACGACAGACACACCCAAGAAGAGCCCCATGACTGCCATCAAATCCAAGGCCAAACATGCCAGTCAGACGAACTATGCTCCTTCCGACCTGGAGATCAACCATACGATCCACACCGAGGAAATCTCCGATCTCCAGCAGCGCATGGCAGGACTGGAATCCGTGATGGGCGAAGTGGTCACGCATCTCCGACAGATGGCCGCGTCCTCACCATGGACAGTGATCAAAGAAGAGCAATGAGTGACCAAGAACGGCAGAAGATCTCAGCAGAATGTTTCGCAGCAAAACATCTCTCAGAAGGTAAATGGGAATTGTATGAACCGAAGACTAAATCCCAATACCAAAGACTGCTAAACCTGTTTAGAACAGAATATCGTCAAGCTCAAGCAATCGCAAAACCACAAGGGGGAAAATGTTTTCTGTTCGAGATCTTTTGTTCTTCGAAGAGCGAGTTGACCCGCCAGAGTGAGCAATTGGGACTAACAGCACAGAGATATGGGTTAGAACAAGGAGACCTCAAGAAAGCTCAAAATCGAAAACGCTTGTTCTTCCAACTATGTGTGCAAAAGCCCGAAAATGTGTGGCGCAGTCCCGAACGCAGACCTTGGTGCAAATGGACAGCCTTGAACATGAGTCGCTCAATGGACGCCATGCAGGCCATATTGAAAGATCGAGAAGAAAACATGTGGCAGATTGCTTTGCGCCATGTCCTGTTTGAAGCACAAGTCATGGAACATCGACATTTTCATATGGAGCAACCAGAAGGGTCAGTCATGTTGCAACACCCGGCCGTCGTCCAGATGAGCAATTTTGCTAGAACATGCCGCTTCGATTTGCGCAAAGTGGGAAATCTCCGAGATCCTCAGTCTCAGTTGTTGATGCGAAAACGCCTCAATGTGATGACCACCTCGAAAGGCCTGTACGAGAGCTTAAATGATAGAACATGCACGGGAGATCATGAACATCAACAGGTAGCCGGTTCAACATGGGATCCTCATGAAAATAAGTCCCTCCAGAGATCTAAGTATACAGAAAGGTATCCCCGAAAGTTTGCAAGACAAATCATCCAAGTCCTCAAGAGTCTCAAAGGACGTCAAGTCTTGGTTCTTGCAGGTGCGGCCGAAGAAGAACATCCCACAGAAAGGCGTCGCATCGATAGCAAAGCATCACCCCTTGCGATAGCATTGCGAAGCCCAGAGGTGACATGGTACAATGTCATGGCAGAAGTAGATCGTATTGCTAAAAGAGTTGGACTTCTCGTCGTGCAGCACCGTGATCTGATCCAAGCAGTCCAAACCTTATGTCCAGACAAAGAAGTAAATCACCTCGTACTTTGTCGGGGAACTGATCGCATGATGGGACCGTCAAAGACCATGCACCCGGGTGAAGCCCCTCTTAGGAGAACGGTATGTGTTCGGAGAAGATTCGAAGATGTGTTCGTAGAACCAGAATGGGAACGATGGGAAAACATGTCATATAGGAAGCTTCGAAGAACAGGAACACCAGCCAGATGCAATTTGACCATTTTTGCACGTCCAAAGTCCGTTCAGCCGAATGCTGCCGAATTGAATTATGAGCCAACTGAACCCGGATCTCCGGAAGATCCAAATGCCGAAGCAATTCGCGAAAGAAACTCTCAACAAGAAGAGTTACCGGTAGCTAGCGTGCCAGAAATTCAGTTGCGCCGACAGATCGACCCCAGGGAGAAACGTCAGAACAAGTTCGAGACAGAGAGTCCATTGACCTGGCAAGCCAAAAGCATGGACCTTTGTTCCTAGCTCTTAAACCAGAAGAACAAATGTGGGTGATAAAACTTCACAAGAATCTAGGCCATCCAGGAACGCTGAAACTCCAAACGTTTTGCAAACAACTTGGGAAAGATCCCCAGCTCATTCAGGCAATTGCAGATCTTCGATGCTCATCCTGTCAGGAATGTAAGAGCCCAACCATTCCCCGTCCATCAGCCATTCATGAAGAAAGAGACTTTGGGGACATGATCTCCATGGACGGGATCACATGGACAAACAAACATGGAAAGATGGTCAACATCTATCATTTTGTAGATCATAGTACGACTTTCCAAACCGCAATATGTTCTCCGCAAAGGACAACAGAAAGTGTGATCAAAGCAATCACTGTTGGATGGATTGCATGGGCAGGTGCACCAGGAACCTTGTGTCTAGATGCAGCCGGTGAATTCTCAGCCATGGAGTTGTCGGACTTTCTGCAAAAGCACAATATTCGACTTAGGATGATAGCACCTGAAGCTCACTGGCAAAACTCTCGTGCCGAAAGACATGGTGGGATACTCCAAGACATGCTGAAGAAAATGGATCATGAAGAAACGATAGAAGACTACTCACAATTGGAGCAGGCATTGTCAATTGCCACGCAAACTAAAAATCAATGGAGTAGGCATAGAGGTTTCCCTCCTGAGGTTCTGGTATTTGGAAAGCTTCGAAAATATCCTGGATCAAACACCAGTGACAATGAAGTAACATCTCACTTGCTCGCCCTCGAAGGAACTGCAGAAGGCATTCGCTTCCAGAAGGAATTGGCATTGAGAGAGAGAGAGAGAGCCAGGAAAGCATTCAGTGTAGTTGATAACAGCCAAGCCTTGCGTAGAGCGATTGTCCAGAGAAGCCGTCCAAGTCGAAGCCACTATTATCCTGGAGAATGGGTCATGATTTGGCGCAGAGATGGCCGCTGGCTAGGACCATTCCGAATAGTCATTCAAGAAGGAAGACATGTGGTTTGGGCAAGTTTTGGTAATAAGCTATTTAGAGCAGCCCCTGAACAAGTGAGACCAGTTACTGCAGTAGAAGAAGTCCAATACAAGGACCAAATGGAAAGGGAACCAAGAGCGATGCTTGATCCTGAAAATATCCCTAAGAATTTTCAAGACCTCGGAACAGGACACTCTCCGGAAGTCATCCCGGACGAAAATATCCATATGAATCCACCAAACCATGTAGAAGAAGTTGAAGCTGATTCAACAGGGCAACCTGACACCGAACCAGCAGCACCATCTCTGGCCCCCAGCCAGAACTCTCTACCGGGCAGTACAGATCAAAATGCTTTACCTGAAAACATCCCGGTTCCAGAAACGGAAGAAGAAGATGAACTATTTGCAAATGTGTTTCACATGCAAGAAGATCAATGTTGGGAATTAGAATTTCCCTTGGGGTACTCAGAGATCAACCAACTGTCCAATGCCGTAGAACCCCAAGAAGCCATAGCATACTTTGTAACTAATGCAAAGAAACAAAAGGTCGAAGTCAGAATGTCAAACCTGTCAAAGGAAGACAGACTGAAGTTCGAAGCCGCCAAGCAGAAGGAGTTTTCAAGTTGGCTCGACACAGCAACCGTGTCGAAAATAGCACGGAATAGGATACCGCCCGAATGTATCCTCAGGCGCCGCTGGATTTTGACCTGGAAGGACGGAGCCACTAACAGTCATCTCTCGAGCACATCAGCACAGGGGAACTCCCAAAGAGTACCCAAGGCAAGGTTAGTAGTTTTAGGTTATGAAGACCCGGAACTTCACAATGTGCAGCGTGACTCACCGACGCTCACGAAGTTGGGCCGATCCTTGCTATTACAGTATGCTGCTAACATGAATTGGGAGATCGCCTCTTTTGATATCAAAACAGCCTTTTTGCGGGGAACTGCCAACAAAGATCGAGTACTAGGCCTTGAACCCGTACCAGAATTCCAAGAAAGACTTCAAATGAAGAAAACTGAGATTCTTCAACTCCTTAAGGGAGCATATGGGAGAGCGGATGCCCCGCTACTTTGGTTCCAGGAACTGAAGAGAGCTCTGCAGGAATTGAACTTTGTACAATCACCAATGGACCCATGTATTTTCCTGCTTCCCGGCCAGAACGGACAAAATCATGGCATGATTGGAGTCCATGTGGACGATGGACTCTATGCCGGAAACAGCCACCTGATGGAGAAGTTGGCAGAATTGTCCAAGAAATTTCCTTTCGGCAGCCAGAAAACCAGAGACTTCGTCTTCACAGGTTTGCACATCTCTCAAAAGGAGAATGGAGAAATCCATGTCGACCAAAGCCAGTATGTAAAGGAAATAGAACCCATAAGATTGTCTCAAGAAAGAAGCAACTCACGGAAAACATCACCGAGAAGGAACGCCAATCATTGCGAGCTGTAGTTGGGAGCCTTTTGTATGCAGCAGTAAATACCAGACCAGACCTATGCAGTAGGCTCGGCAAACTCCAGTCCCGAATCAATAACGGAACTGTTTTTGATCTACTAGAAGCCAACAGAACATTGCATGAAGCAAAACAGTTCGCCGATGTAAAACTGAAATACCAACCAATCCAAAAGGAAAGACTTAGATTCATAGCCTTCTCCGATGCCTCCTTTGCATCGGAAAAATCGTTGAACTCTCACCAAGGAATGCTCATCATGGCATGTGATGAAAAAGTGGCAGAAAATGAAAGAAGCAAGGTAAACCCAATCCTGTGGGCCTCGAGGAAAATCCAGAAAGTAGCAGTAAGTACACTGTCTGCTGAAGCGACGTCACTGGCCGGATCAGTCGACACTCTCGCATGGGTGCGTTTGTTTTGGGCATGGATGATGGATCATAGGTGTGAATGGAAACTTGGTGAAGAAACACTCAGCAAACTTCCACCTGCCTTTTCAGCGTTGAAAGATGACATCCTTGAAAGTCCGAATGCCACCCTATGCAAAACCCACCAAATGCTGGAGATGATCCCAACCGAACAAGCTGTTGTACCCACGGACTGCAAATCCTTGTTTGATTTGATCAGTAAGACAGCAGCACCATCATGCTCGGAATTTAGAACAGTGTTGCAAGCCAAATTGATAAAAGAGCATCTAGGAACAGGGGTACTCTTGAGATGGGTTCCGTCAGGAGCTCAGCTTGCAGATGCGTTAACGAAAATCATGGACAACACTGTACTCAGAGAGATTCTGAAGTTAGGCACCTACAAACTCAACGACGAGCAAGAAATTTTGAAACATCGAGCCGACATCCGCACCCGCGTGAAGTGGTTGAGAGAAAACAGTCAGGAAAAGCCAAGTCGTCCTGATTGTGTGGGAGAGCAATCGTGAAGGGAGAAGTCAAAGTCAAAGGGGATGACAAGGAAGTTTCTTTGTCCTTGGGAAAGACTTTCGAGCTCTTGCCAACGATTGTTGGGGAAATTCTCGTTTTGTTGCCGCCTCACTTCAACGTCCAGCAACATGTTGGACCAATAAAGAATTTTAGGGTATGTCGAATCTCCAGGTCACATGTTGCTCAACCATGCCGTTCGTGCATTCCAGTCTGTGCACTTGCCACCGGCCCAAATCAGGGGTGGGAGCGGTGAGGTTCGTTGAGCCATGAGCTGTTGAGGAAAAGCAGCGCGGTTGGGCTACGTGGGAAGGGTGAGGACACCCCACTATCATACCGGAAATCGTATTTGGTGGATTGAGGACGATCCTGGTTGTTGAACATTGAGGAAGCATTTTGGTGAGGACACCAACCAGTTTTGTTGTGGACAGTGGACTGTCTTGGCTGAGAAGCTACCAATTTCATTTGAAAATAAATACCATAAATGTATATATATATATATGTATATATTCGATTTGTTTGCCGGGGGGAGGCCACAGAGGGAGGCAGTAGGTAGGTAGGTAGGTAGGTAGGTAGGCAGGTAGGCAGGCAGGTAGGTAGGTAGGTAGGTAGCTAGTAGAGAGGAGGGGGTCGCTGCTACCTACAAGTACGCTTCTAGTAGCTGGAGCCTTGCAAAGGCAAATGGCCGAAATTCGATACAATCGATGGGGTAATGGAGCACAAGGCCGCACGGAACTGAAAAAGGTGCAAGTGAAGCCCCGTCGATCGAAGTGGTGGCGTTGAAAAGGAAGGAGCTGGGTCGCGCCCGCTCGCGCCCGTCGTCGACGTGCACGAGGAGTGAGGCTAGAAGCGCGCCGCCACAACGGCGGAAACAGCTCAGATGGCGACGACGTGCAGCGACGTTGATCAGTGCGCCGTTTCCAGCTGAGAAGTACGGACACAACCTGGTCGAGTTTTGGGCTGGCGCCGACTTGGCGCTGGATCGTCTGGTCTCGAGCGCTCTAACTTTCTTTGAGACCGCCATTTGGTCTGCACTCCCCTCAACAGCGCCGGCGCTGCACAAAGGACATGGCCCAGACACAACCCTTGACTGGAATGCCTGACAAACTGCGCTCTTCCGGAAAACCTGGACTGGAAGGCTCTCAAGGTGATGCCATGTGCAAACATTCACACCGGGTCAGCAGAGCGAGCCGGACAGAGCAGGCCGACGCACTTAAACACATTAAAAACTCCAACACTAGACTGCTGGGCGGAATAAAAATGAACTGTTTCTTCAATCCTGCCACGCAAACGGAACATGGTTTTGTAAGGCAGTTTCACCAGATCTGGACGTTCGCAAATTCACGTCGCCACTGCGCGCCCCCCACCTGCGCAGCTGCGATCGCGACAGCTGCATGACCTGACGAACAGAGACGCACAAAAGGTGCAGCGCAAGGCAATGCGAGGCGACGCGGCGCGAGTAAAGCAACGTCTGCTGCGACGCAGCATGCAATGCCTGGCCTTTGGCGACTCCACAAAGGAAGCATGACATTGCGCTAAGCTCTGGGACAACTAAGTATTTATATGATGTATATATACCACGCAAGTCGCCCCAACATATTATTTTTGCTGCAAACAAACCGTTTTTTGCTGCTCAGACACTTGTACATGCAAGTTCCCCCACCACGCTTGAAACCTTCCCCACACTCTCACGAAGGCTTGCAAGGCAGCAACCTAAATAGTGAAATTGTTCTTCCCAAGCCTAAATGTGCAACGCGTCTTCTTTCGTAGCTTGAGCATGCCTTTGACTAGAGGATGACTTGAACCATGTTTCAGCGCCATACTTGCACCTTTACCAGGAATTACATGCGCTCGCAGAAACATCCAAGTTCGTGCTTGGCGCATTCCGCTACAGAATCTTGAGTTTGGAAGCCTGAAGCAGCGGAATACTTGCCCGTAACCTTACTTTCAATAAAGATCCCGTTCTCACCTTCCACCTGGTGCAACAAGAGGTGACAAGGCAACAACCAAGGCACCCAAGAACCGTCGAAGACGCTTGCAACTCTTGGAGAGCGTGCGCAGAGCGTGCAAGATTTCTTGTCGCATCTTGGCGTTGGAAAAAATATGAGGCGCACGCACCAGGTATTTGCCCTTGCCACTATGTTAGCATAAAGAAGGCGTGGACTTTGCCTGGCTCGGGCCGGGGTTGAGGCCAGCGCCAGCTGCGTGCATCCAGGCACGCTCAAAGGGTTGGCAATCCTCAGCGCATAGGCTCCTTTCAAAACGGCCCGGCTTCCGAGGCCTTGGCGGTGAGGGATCATCGCTTCCCTCTGCCGGGGCCAGTTTGTTGCCTTACAGTGGCAACTGTTGGCCCACTTCAAAGTTTCTGGGAGACATGATCACTATAAAGTGCTTGGCTTTTGTTGGGCGATCACCAAGCTATCAATTTGCTCCTTTTCTTTCTGACGTGACAACTCATGAAGTAGTTGAGTTCGTTCATCATCTTCGAAAGCTTTATAGCGCGCACGAAAAGCATCGAGAATCTTCCCAGCTCACCCATTCAGTTCATGCTCTACTACCAAGAAGGCGGCCTGCGCGCACCGTCTCAATTGCAACGCCTGGCCCCACAGCCTGTTGCGGGCGGGCGTACAACGCAAAAGCGTGATCTGGCCATTTTTACGATAGTGGGGTCTGCGCGTCGATCAAGAGCACACGGTAACGGCTTCATCATAAGGCGCACCCAAAATAGTCCATGTATGCAGCCAAAGTGTGGCCTGACCACCGGATTCACGTGCCACACTCAAGGTATTTTCTCTTGACTAGGCACGGTTTTGGCCGGCGCTCACCTTTGACCCTGATAACGTTGGTCCAGTGGCAGGTGGATTTGCGCGACACACGCGTTTTCTACGGGTTTGCGTCAGTCCACGGCAACAAAATCTAAAGACTTCTTCTGGCGTTACTACACGCCCCTTCACAGCCTTCTGCGCTGCAAGTAAAAATTATCGCGGTTCCGATCTTCCACGCTTTGCCACGTTGGGCAAGCACCGCTTCAGGGCGCTGGTCGCCAGCAATGTGCGACAGCAGCAGGACAACACAAAAGATGAGAGGAGGACCCGAGGAAGACAACAAAGAGCAAAAGGATGAGAGAAGGAGAACAACATGAACACACCAAGAGAACAAAAAATAGGACAAAGCTGTGACCGGACAACGCCAACAGGAGGAGCACGACCAGAGAAGGCTGGCAGCGGCGGCCAATGAACACGTGGACGAAGGCGAGCGCCACACAAGGCTTGCCTTGCTCGCGTTGGACGGTTGGATTGCGCCAGATGCGCTTCGTGTCATGGTGTCACGTGGCCGCGAGTCTTCTCAAAACAGGCTGACCCTTTGAGATCTTGATGGCCACTCAAGCACCGCTCATACTCAACCCACTCCGTCATGCTGATATCGAAACTGTTCTGCAGCATCTCCTGAAGCTGGTAGCCGCTGGTCTGTCACTCCTTCTTCCATGGATATTCCCCCAACCTGTCTTCTTTGCCTGGTGGACCTGCACTGCTTCTTCGCGCAGTTCTGCATGCTCTTGTACCATGTGGATTCAAAACAGTTTCTCCGTCTGCGAAGCATTGAGTGAGCTGTCGTTTTCGCTCGCTTTCTCCTCCAAATTAAGGCATTCCTTGACGATACGCCACAACTGTCTGCTACTTCCGCAGGCACCTTTGCTTCCACATTGGCTGCATTGCCATGCGGAGTTGACATCGGCCTCAGCGGGATCCACCTTCGTCATTGCTATCCCTCTTGTGAGTAATGTAGCAGACCACGGCGCGGCCGTTGTGCTGAATCTCTGATGACTCTCTGGGTCTGCCTCGTGTCTTTTCTGATTCTGCTTGGGTCGCGATCTCTTCTCTCCGAGCACTTCCACAAATTCAAGCGTGGGCTGCGCTGATACTTGGACGCAGGTCCCCACTTACCTGCAGCGCCGCTCCACCTGCCTACTCACGCGCGCAAGCCTGGCAGGCTTTCACCTACATTGAATACAAGTAGTTCCCGGGCAAGCCCGCGGCGGAAGTTTCCTATAAGAATTAGCCCAGCTGGAGACCCCAATAGCAAAATACAAACGGGGACAAAAAGAAAAATCTGGAAACAGCTCCTGTTTTCAACACATCGACCATCTCTTCCTTGGACACCATCATCACATAACCGGGACACCATCACAAAATGACCAGGGCACCATCAAAACATGA
>CAXAMN010009280.1:110451-120501 GCA_963970005.1 Durusdinium trenchii | reverse complement strand
CGGGACACCATCAAAACAGGACCGGGACACCATCACAACATGATTGGGTCACAATCAAAACATGATCGGGACACCGGGACGCCAGCATCACATGACCCGGACGCCATCAAAACATGACCGGGACACCATCCGCCCACCAGCTCTGACGGTGACCCGACGGCGCCCGTCCGCCTAATAGTTTTGCAAGACCCCATAGCATGGCTATTGGGGAACAAATAGTGTCCCGGTTCTTTCCACCATGCGTGTCCCTCGTGTCCCTCAGTCAGACGCATGCGCTCCGGACTTTTGACCAACACAGCGCCACCTGTGCAAGGTCTGTGCTCCCTGATGTACTAAAGTTGTACTACAGTCGCCAGTTCTCAGCCTCCAGCTCCACAGATTGCTCCGCGTACTAAAGTTGTACTACAAAGTCGCCAGTTCTCAGCTTCCAGCTCCACAGATTGCTCCGTGCACTAAAGTTGTACTACAAAGTCGCCAGTTCTCGATACTCCGCGTACTAAAGTTGCACTACAAAGTCGCCAGTTCTCAGCCTCCAAGGTTCACAAAGCACTGCGCCTGCCACGAAATCTGCACATGAAGGTTCACAAAGTTCTGCGTCTGCCACGAAATCTGCACATCGAGGTTCACAAAGCGCTGCGCCTGCCACGAATTCTGCACATGGAGGTTCACAAAGCGCTGCGCATGCCACGAAATCTGCGCGTTGAGGTTCACAAAGTGCTGCGCCTGCCACGAAGTCTGCACATCGAGGTTCACAAAGTGCTGTGCCTGCCACGACATCTGCACATGGAGGTCACAAAGTGCTGTGCCTGCCACGAAATCTGCACCTCGCGGTTCACAAAGCGCTACACCTGCCACGAATTCTGCACCTCGCGGTTCACAAAGCGCTACACCTGCCACGAATTCTGCACATGGAGGTTCACAAAGCGCTGCGCATGCCACGAAATCTGCACATGGAGGTTCAAAGCGCTATGCCTGCCGCGAAATCTGCACATCGAGGTTCACAAAGCGCTGCGCCTGCCACGAAATCTGCACTTCAAGAAACAAGTGAAAACTCTAACCACAATGGAGGGATGACCCGAGACTGTCCGGAAACCGTCGTTCCGCGGAGCTTCCCCGTCGAGGTTATTGAAACTAGAGCTACCTGGAGCTGGATAGAGCTAACTCAACCTAGAGCTAAGTGGATGATGAGTGGTGGATGATAAGTGGTGAGTGATGAGCGGTGTCTGATGAGTGGTGTATGATGAGTGGCGTATGATGAGCGGCGTACGCTAAGTGGTGTATGACAAGTGGTGTATGATGAGTGGTGCATGATCAGCGATGTATGATGAGTGGTGTCTGATGAGTGGTGTATGATGAGTGGTGTATTGAACAATTAACCAGAGCTAGAGATCAATGGTAGAACAATGAACTGGACAATGAACTGCAGCTAGAGATCCGTGGTAGAACAATTCACTAGAATTACAGCTAATGAAAAAGTTCGTAACACGGAAGTTCCTCTAAACTTCCTTTGAACATTTTATACGTTATTGTTGGGCGTTCAAGAACTAGGTTTTCTAAATTGAATCTTTGCCAGTCAGAATCTTTGTTGAAACACCTCGGGGCCGGAAGGAAAGACGGAAAGACTGTAGGCGTGAATGCCATGAGTCAAGAACCGGCTTGGTAGCAAAGCTCAGCATGCACAAGGCCCATCGTCAATATGTTGCCCCATCCCTGACAAAAGGTCCCCATGGGTCCGCAAAAAATGTTTTTCATTGAACGCACAGCCCCATCCAAGACACTCTGCTGTCTCAGTAGGTCGCCCTTTTTCGCTGACACGAAGACACTCAGTACTGGCGAACCTCAGCGTCGCAAAAAACAGGGTTCAAGGGTACACAAAAGGCAGCAATGGATTTAAGGGATACACGCGCAATGGTTTGGACATGAAAATTGAAAACTACCCCTTTCCGAAACTCCAGCCCCCACCACATTCCCGCCGGCAATTTCGCAAAGCGCGCGCAGCCAGATCTGCTTTCAGGAGGATCAGAACGCAAAGCAGGGGAAAGCGCAACGCCTACCCGACTGTTGCCACACCAGAAAGCATACTCCCACCCGCGCCGTCGGCAGCTCTGGCCACAGATGACATTCAGCTCGGTTGACTTCCTTGTGATGCACGCGCGACAGAGAAGATACAACAACATAACACCAAGCGTCGTTTGCGCCGCCCATCATCCCGCTCCAGCGACACGCCGAATTTACACCCGCGCGATTTCCTCCCCCCAGCGGCACGGACTCGCGCCAACGCACCTTCCACCGAGGCCGCGCAAAACCGCATGGCACAACGACATCACAGACGCAGTTTGGCCACGGGTACAACAATGCAACACCAAGCATTGTTTGCGCCGCTCCCAGAATATTATACATTTCTACTACAAGTGGCCAGTTCGGTCCAGAAGCCACGTCCCGTATTACATATATACTACCTAGTACCTAGCGGCCATATCTACAACATTTACACACTTTGCAAACTTTGGCAACCTCCACCTTCGTTTTCCGCGACAGTTTCACACTTTGGCAACCCCCACCTTTGTTTTCGATGACAGTTAACCGTTTTCAACCTCCACCTCCGTTTTCGACAACAGATCCACGCTTTGCGCTCAAGCAAAATTCGCACGTCGCCTCATGTTTGAGCGCTCGACACATCCGGCCCACCCAGAGTTCGCATTCCTCACGTTTGAGCACTCCGCGCGCACGATCTCCGCAAAGGGTTCTTCGAGCCAGGCCAGAATTCTCATTTTTCCTCACAATTGAGTACTCGACAGACACCATTCACGCACGCACGCACGCACGGACAAACGCACGCCTTACTCTACGTTAACATGTCATATGTTACTTGCGCATATGCGCTTACTGAAGCACGACCCCAGCGAAAGTCATACGTGATTTCACACGTGATTTTACTTAAGCCAGACCCCAGCGAAAGTTGTACACTTGACTTTGCGTGACTTTGTTTAAGCCAGATCCCAGCGAAAGTTATCCAAGCAAGATCCCAGCGCCAAAGCTGTTCCAAGCAAGATCCCAGCACCAAAGCAACTCACCCAAGCAAGATCCCAGCACCAAAGCAATTCACCCAAGCAAGATCCCAGCACCAAAGCAACGCTAGCGTAGCAGCAGTTCTACACAACAACCATAGCAGCTCTAGAAGACCACCCCTGCAAGCTGCAGATGTACTTATAGCATGGTTTATATACAAATGTATATATTATATATGTAAATCCCAATGTATTGACTGCAGATGTGATACGCAAAAGATTTCTAAGAACCCTTCGCAGACACTCCCGGAAAAAGATCTGATCTACGAACAAACTAATCCCATGGGGCGTTCTTCAAGGAAGCCCTTCCCCCCGCCCTTCCAGAAAAATCGTCTGACCTTTTCTTTGCAAGGTTTCCCTCAAGTCCCGTCAAGACACTGCCCTGTCCACGTTGGTCTTGCAAATGGGACAATCTGTGACGCGGCGAAGCCTCAAACCAAGCCAAACTAGGATAGCACAACTCTAAACAGATATCAATATTCGCAGGGTGAAGCAAGGGACAGAGAGGAAGCCTTCACATCTACTCCGACTGGTTATCTGTCTAACTAAGGCCACCAGCCATTCGTCGATGCATTGAACATGAAAGACGTGTTGGCATGGAAGCTGCCGAACCTAGAACCAAATTAGAAACACGTTGCAAACGCGCGCGATTGAAAAATGCGAGAATGAAAGGAAACAAAAATCGTAGATACCGACAACACTCTGTCCTCGCTTGAAGGCTCGAAGGCGTTGAGGCACACCTGTGTGAGAACTTGCACTCTTTCGGTTGTCATTTCAAATGAACAGAATTTGAAATCCTGCAGGGCCCAAGCTGCACACGCTTAATACAACCAAATACAAATCATTTTGGGGAGTCCTTCAAAAAGGTAAGCTTGTGGCCAGTTTCGGATACCCAATTGACACCGAAACCCATGACAAACCCCTCAACTTGCAGCAAGCGAAATTTTGATTTGTAGGATGACAAGACTGAAAAAATTATCGCAATTTGCTTGGCGCGATGTTTCGAGTTGAACTTTGCCAAAATGATTGAACCGAAAGGGCGCACATTGAAGTGAGGCCAGTTGGCTCTCTCCAATTAACCCGTTGCTCTGGCTACGCTCCTAAGCGCTCATTGTGGGCAAAAGCCGCGCTTTTCGGAGAGCCTTGCTCTTCTTCTTCTTCTTCTTTTTCTTCTTCTTCTTCTTTCTTCTTCACTCTGTCAAATCCTTCCAACGCGTTGTACTTTTCGCGTAGGTCAATGAACTGCTGGTAACTCCTCCGGAGTTGAGGAATGCGCGTCTCGCTGGCCACTTGCCTCACATTGCGATTGTTTGAGTAGTCAAAGCTTTGACCAAATGACCTGGCGCCCCAAGTGTACCAAGCCCCAGCTCCTTTTCCCTTTCGCCACTTTGGCCCTTACCAAGCCAACTTCCATGGCGTATGTAGCCTTGATAATCTCTATTGCTGCTGGCCAAGAACAAAGCAACCCACTTTTGTCGCGCGCGGCTCCGGCTTTGGGTGTCTCCTCCTTACGTCGAAGCAGCTTTTGGGCTGCAATGCGGCGTGAAAGCTGGCCATGTCGATGCAGACCCCCACAAAGCTCCAGCCTTTGAGGTCGGTTTCACGCGCGTCAAAGCCTTTGAGCCCTCCACTTACTTCACGACCAAAGCACAACTCGCATTAAAGAAGCCAACCAAAAACCGTGATGGACCTGGTCTTCTCGTCTGCCAAACCCATGTCAAAGCTGCCACTGGGCTTGTCATGAAACAATTGAAATCTGCCATGTAGTGTTCATCAACTGAGGATAGGTATTTCTCAAGGACCCAAGACCATTCTCTGAAGGCCTTGATCTCATTCTAGACTATTGCGCTGGAACACGGTTAGCTTCGACCAGTGTGGAAAACCGCGCCTGCTGCTCGCGCAACTGTGTCCAAAACCTATCTATCTTCATCTACGTCACTGCTCTGCTACCACATCCACTTTTCTGCGTCCACAGGGGCTAGTGGTATGAGCCTTGCATGTGCGTGGTACGGCCTGCAAGATATCCGTATCTTGACTCAATCTTGGCATTCTCATCACTGCTTTCAAGTCAGGAAAACAAGGGTTTCCCGTGGACTCTGTTGACCTCCCCCAGCTGCGCAGTTCGAGGTTCACGACTGGCAGAGGGGCGTGCCAGGCGGAATCAGAACAGCTGGTCTCCTGCACCTTCCGCCTTTAATTCAGCAACTCTTGGTTCGTGAGCCTGGCTTGTTTGCTAGCTTGGCCGTGTCCACTTTCATTTCTCAGCTCCCCCTTCATGCGCATTTGGTGTGGATCAACTGGCCCATCTCGGGTCTTCCCACCTTCTCGGTTTACGAGGCCTTGCAATTTCGCCAGTTTACTCGCGCTCGACTTCTAGAGTGCTCGCGGCTCTTGAACAATAAAGTCTGAATCCCGCAACCATTGATGGAAGCACGCAACACCGGGCGAATCGAACCAATGGATTGACCCCGCACCTTTGCTTCATTGAACGCAAGAAAACAAATTTGTCTACATCTCTCACAAAGAACATGGCAAACATGAGACTGTTTCAAGAATTGTGGATGCATCAGAAAAGGGCCGAAAGAATCTTTCAAAAGACTCCCAAGATGAATGCATTCGTCCAAGGTAATCTGCTGCGCAAAAGAATGGTTGCAACTAAAGGATTGAAAACCGTGTGTTAACATGCTTCAAGGAGCGTTGAAACATTTAAACTAAAAACGCGCACTGGGTGGCTGACCATGCACGTGGTCTGTCCATTGGCTTCTTGAACTTCTTGGCCCTGCCACCTCTCTTGGGATCGCGTGGAGAGCCATGACAAAAACAAAAAATGTTGAACTGAAACATCAGCTCTTTCACAAAACGTCCACAAAAACACTTCTGCGCCACACAGCCTTCCAGCAGCCAGCCAGCGACAGCCGACAGGCAAGACGCGGTCGGGCACTGTGCCACGAGCCAACTGAAAGCGCAACGGGCTGTCCATGTGCGATGCGCCAACGTGCAGTGCTCTTGTAAACGGCGGTTAACTCCGTTTCCTTCACTTCTTTGCGCTTCTCGCTACTAGGAACAAGTGCCACGCTACTAGGAACAAGTGCTTGTTGTTTGAGTTCCCTGTACTTTAGAGAACTCTAGGCGTGACTGTGTACTTGTTCGAGCTTGGCTTTGGAGAACTCTGCTTTGTCTGCGCGCGCACAACATCCTCTACAAACCTCAATCTTCGCTTGCTTTGCCCACACACCCTTGCATACTTTTCTGTAGACGTTCCATTTTTGTTTGCCGCCAAAGAACGGATACCGATCGTTTGCCTGCGCTTTTCTACCACCTTTGTGTTTGAAAATCTCCCCGCTTCACAACATCTGGACAGGCCACCTCACCTTCTCCAAGAGGAGCGCGGCCGTCACAGGCCTACCTACAAAACCTCTGGGCAATTGCTGACGTTTGTTTTGCGCATGTGCCCCGACACCCGAACAGGCTTAGCTCCGGCGACACCCCCACCCTGCGACAATCGCATTTCCCGCCTTTGTATTGGGATGCGGTCGATATGCTCCTGGGCCATGCCCGTCCTCCTCGAGAGGATATCTTGCACCTCAAGACCGAACGACAACGCGAAGAAACGGCTGGAAAGACAGCTTCATCCTCACCAACGTCATCCTTATGACGGCCACCACTGTCGTGGTCGTCATTGTGACACTTGGGTAACCAAAGCTCGTTCGCGCTCACCCCAGAAATCGTCAACGCGGGCCGGTCAGCAGGCAAACAAAGCCAAGCTGCCCACCCCTTTCCAAGCACAACTTGGCCCACCAAAAGTGTTGTAAAATGTAAAGTGTTGTGACACACTTAGGATAGGGTGTACTGAACTGAAAGCGGTGCCACACGCCGGCCTAGGGTTCCATTTCCTAAGAGTACATGTACGAACCACGGGAACCTGGAGGTCTTCAAGAGGAAGTAGGGCCCAAAAGGAAAAAAGACGAGCGACGAGCCGACAAGATGACGTCGTGGCGTGCAGGTCTGCAGCTACTTAGGAATCATGTCTTGACGTTCTGGGCTTAGCCTCATGCCATTCAGAAAAGGAAAATGCAGGTACGTGCAATCTGCGTCCAGATTGCATATCACAGCAAACTTGAAGTGTCTTCGTTGAGCGGTGACTTCAAGAATGCCCACCGCGCTCCCCTGCTGTGAAACAAAACAAAAAGGCAAACCTGAAAAATCCAAAAGGATCCCAATGATTCCAAGGGTTACACACACACACGCCTCCCCTGAAGGGGGGCAAGATTTTAAGCTCCGCGCCAAAGGTGGGGTGAGATTTCAGTGAGGATGGTTGGTGCGGTTGCCAGCTGCACAGTAAAAGGCCCAGGCACCCCTGCACGCGGTTATCCAGTAGGGTGTAAACCCCGGCGTAGGGAAGGGACAGGAAAGGTGCGTGGAGGCGCAGGAAGAGGAAGAACAAGAAACGGAAAAGAAGTGTCCGTTTCTTGTAAACTGGAGGAAGGATGGTTGGTGCGGTTGCCAGCTGCACACTGAAAGGCCCAGGCACCCCTGCACGCTGTCATCCGGTAGGGTGTAGACCCCGGTGTAAGGAAGGGAAAGGAAAGGTGGAAGGCCTGTGTGTGGCAAGGTGTAGGCGGCGAGGCCGGTAGGAGAGAGCTGCATAGCGGCGGGAGGCGCAGGGAGAGGGAGGGGGAGAGAGAGAGAGAGAGACACCAAACGAGAAAAGGAAAGAGACGATGGTGTTCCCAGCTACCACGCAAGCGTCCAAGGACACACCCGTCAAGAAAAGGAGAGAGAGAGAGAGAGAGAGAGACAGAGAGAGAGAGAGAGAGAGAGAGAGAGAGGTGCTCTCAGCTACGAAACAAGCGTCCAGGGACACACCAAAGAGGAGCGGGGAGCGGAGAAGGAGGAATCAACTGAGATACTAAGGCTCCAACAGGTCCCACTGGACCTTAAACTTGCTTTGACCGCTGTCACCTTGTGCCCTGCCGAAATGGCTGGCTGCTTTGACCGCTGCGGTCACGTACAGGCATAAGCCAACTTGGAATTCCAAAGATGAGACAAACATCCCACTTCTTGTGGCGTAAGCCATCTGCTGTCCGCTCCGGACACTTACATCTCCAAAGCAAGGGAGATAACGACGTACCCCCGTTCAACGGGTCCACGGGAGGCACTCTGCGGGCTCATCCCGGGTTGGCACGAAGCCAAACACACTTAGGATAGGGTGTGCTGAACTGAAAGCGGGGGTGCCACACGCCGGCCTAGGGTTCCATTTCCTAAGAGTACATGTACGAACCACGGGAACCTGGAGGTCTTCAAGAGGAAGTAGGGCCCAAAAGGAAAAAAGACGAGCAACGAGCCGACAAGATGACGTCGCGGCGCGCAGGTCTGCAGCTACTTAGGAATCATGTCTTGAGGTTCTGGGCTTGGCCTCATGCCATTCAGAAAAGGAAAATGCAGGTACGTGCAATCTGCGTCCAGATTGCATATCACAGCAAACTTGAAGTGTGAGCGGTGACTTCAAGAATGCCCACCGCTCCCCTGCTGTGAAACAAAACAAAAAGGCAAACCTGAAAAACCCAAAAGGATCCCAATGATTCCAAGGGTTACACACACAAGATGGGGAAGCGCCGAGTATCACTTCTCAGATGAAACAAGAGTCTGCGACCCTGAAGATGGCAAAGAACCTGGAGTCAAGCATGTTCAGGTCAAGACGACGAGCATGGCGCGAACACGACGATGCCTCCACAGCCAGAGCAGGAGTGAGATCTCCCAGTGCACGATGGTTGGTACGAAGTCAGAGAAGCTGTCACGCGGGCTTTTGGCTCTGTGGCTTGAAGGGATTTAGGGACAGCAACAAGCTTGAGTTGAAGGAGCGTCAAAAGTATATGAGGTGACGTAGAGGTGATCAACAGCGCGGCGTCGGATGCACAATTCTTGCACAATTGGCAACTCTGTCTGGACAACGGGACATGCGTGGAAGACGAGAGTCTACGATTGAAACAGAGACAAGACATGTAGACAACAAGGTCCAGAAGACGAAGCCGCGCATTACCAAGATCGGCAGAAAGGCCGGATGTGGATAAAAGCATACCAAGACATTGAGAGAGATGGAAGACATCCTGCATGAACGCGTACAATACCTAGCCGCCACTATCCACTTCAAGAAAAACCACTGAGGACTTGACGCTCAAAGAACTTGGTGCAACGGTCAGGTGCTGAAAGTCAAGCCACGACACACTAGGATTGCTGTTGCTCGTTGAAAAACAGCTACAAGTTCACGATGGCAAAGGTCAGTGGTGAATTGCAACCGTTAGTCAAGGATTCAACGCAGACCATGAAACGGTATTTGGTTGCGAAGGCAGCTTTCACATTGCGTGAAGAACACATTCCTGAAGAACACATTGAGCGTCAAGCGTCGCACTTTTCCTCGAGATCTAGTCGGGTTCTTACCTCAGGTGAAGTTGTGGGCTTTGGTGGGCTTTGGAGCGGCGGTGGTGTCAAATATGGCACTGGTGCCGCTGCGCGAAGGGAGCGTGGGCGCTGCACTGCAGGGCGAGGCTGCCAGATGTCTATGTGTTCGAACTTGGGCGCTTGTGGTGCCGCTGCAGGGCAGGTCACAAATATCTTTTCGGCAGTCTACAATGGTGTAACTTTAGCATTTTTCCACACGTGGCACTAGGTACGCGCGCTTTGTAGAGAGGGCTGGTGCGAGCGCTGGGTGATGGTGCTGTGTGCCGACGCCAGCTGTGAGGGCGTCAAGCTGCCACAAACAAGAAGCTACGAACGGAGCGTTCGGACGCTACGAACGGGGCTCCTCGGCGACTCGAGTCAAGATGCATGGTGCGTTTCGACGTCAACCGTCTGGAGTGCCCGAATCCGAATCGGCAAAGAGTAGACCAAATGTTAAGAGCTTCTTTTTTGCCCGTAATGTTAACTAGATTCTAATGGCAAACATTGTTACTACTAGTAAGGCACTTGTTACTAGTAGCGATGC
>CAXAMN010009280.1:14978-60451 GCA_963970005.1 Durusdinium trenchii | reverse complement strand
AAAAAAAAAACCTACTAACCAACCAACCAACAGCCACCTGCCAGCGGCGCCAGCAGCAACCAACCATCTGACCACAACGTAGCATCCCTTTTGTGGGCCATCCGAGGGTAAAATTTAGAATAGGAAGAAGCCTATTGCAACGTGGCATGCCTTTTGTGGGCCACAGATACAGTTTAGAGTAGGAAAAAGCCATTGCAACGTAGCATTCCTTTCGTGGGTAAAATTTAGAAAAGGAAGAAGCCATTGCAACGTAGCATGCCTTTTGTGGGCCACCCGAGGGTAAAATTTACAGCCGGAAGGAGCCATTATATTACACTGTAGCATTCCTGTTATGGGCCATTTGAAGGTGAAATTTAGAATAGGAAGGAGCCATTACAACGCAGCATTAGTTCGAATTCGACTTCGAATCGACGATAATTTTTTCACTCCGGGGGGGGAACTAGTTCGAGTTTGAGTTCGAATTCCAATCGACGACAATTTTGACGCCCGGAGGGGGGGAAACGCAGTTCGAGTTCGAGATCGAATTTCGAATCGACGACAATTTTGACACCGGGGGGGGGACCAGTTCGAGTTCGAGTTCGAGTTCGAATCGACGACAGCGATTTTGGAGTTCGACTCTTTCTATTCGTCCACTGGGTTGACTTCTAACAGTTCCAGTTCGAGTTCGAGATCGAGTTCGAGTTCGGTTCCTTCCATATATATCCTTTCAAGGTTAATATTCATCAATACTGTATAACTGTTTCAGTTCGAGTTCGAGTTCGAGTTCGAGTTCGAGCGGGGCACACTAGCTATGTAGTAGCTTCTTGTCATCGTCATCCACCTCACATCTTTCGTTTCAGCCGGCCTCCATCAATCGGTCCTCGTATCCTCCTGCGATGGCCTGCACAGGTGTGCTCACACGCAACGATCTCACGGAAGCCATTCGGCTACTGCCTCAGTGTTGAGCAACATCATCTGAAGGCCCGGTGGAAGAGCTTGCAACTGCTCAATCCTCAGAACATCAACACTATACACGATCATGTCCACAAGCCAGTTACTGTACCCCACCATGACTTCTAGATACTTCTAGATTCTAGCCTCCTGATCTCCCAGGGTTTACGAAGCGCCGAACTGCCAAGCTCGTGAACTGTCGCAAAGCTGGCGAACTGTTCCAAGTTCCAGTGAATTTGAACCGGGAGCTGCCAAGAATTGCGTCTGACACCCCCTTAGCCACGTTCCACTCTACGGTGCTCCATGCACCATTCATGTACTGAAATGGACCTCCCATCGAGGCACATCTCTGGAGGGAGCAGGTTCCGCAAAGACGGGTGAAGCACCTCAACGGCGCCACGGAGTGGAGTGAGAAGGCAATGCGCCAAGAAGCGATCAGAAAACGAAAAAAGAGAACACATGCTTGGAAGGGAAGTGATTTCGTCCGAAAAAGTGAAGACCAAACGCATTTGTTGAAACGCATTCTGCAACACGAACCTCGGTTTTTGCGCCCAACAACACGAACCACGTTTTTCTGGGCAACGTCTTTCCAATTGTCTACCATGGCCGTTAACATCCATGTCGCGTTGCAAAGGTTGAGGGCGAGGCTCCTTCGCAGAAGATCGTTGTATTCTTGCCTGAAACACGAGATGACTCAAGATTGTCGTTTCTCTCGTTTTTGTCCTCACCGCTTTTGTCGCTTTGGGAGCAAATACCGTTTCCCGAAGGCGCCAACCGATCCGGGCAGGGCCACGAGGTTCGCAGCAAACCACTTTGAACTGCACCCCCTGAATGACGGATAGAAGCACCAAAAAGACAAGAAACAAGCATGAACAAATTGAAAACTGTGGATGTTCACTTCTCCTGGAAAGTGAAATGTTTGTTCACTTCAAAGGTCTGCAGTTTGTTCCTGCAAGAAGCTGACACAGAAATAGCACAAACGCCAAAGAGAAGATCACCGATTCAAACGAACAAAAATAAGCTTCAGGGCACGCTTTGAGGAAGCTGGCAGCAACCAGATCAAGCACGTCTTGTTTTGGTGCTAGCTGCCAGCTGTCACGGATGCGCAAAATTGGGTGCAACCGGTGCTCTTCGTCCCAACCAGTTCGGTTGGGAACTCGAATCCCGCTCTTTTGAGAACTCTGTCGAGTCCTATTTTCCAACTTCCCAAATTCGCGTCCTTGCTCCTAGTAGCGATGCCAGGAGCCCCTAATAGTTTCTTGTTCCTAGTAGTAAGGCCAGCCTCTGGAAGAAGACATGAAGATGGCGCAGCGGAAGGGTGCACCAAGAGTAGCAGGAAGTGGTGAAGCTGTGACAGGAAGTCCCCACGGAAGGTTCGCTACCCTCCACCGGCAAAAAGGGGCACCCCCAAGCAACTCAAAACCTTCCGCATCCGCTGTGCCTGCCTCATCCACATGAACTCCCACCCCATAAGGGCTGACCATTAAAAAAGGGCACCCCCTAGCAATGCAACGCTTGCCCGCTGCAATCTGTTCTCTCTCCTGCCCTCAACAGATGGCATCATTACATGCACTCGCGCCCTATATATACAATGCCCTTTTGCATCGACATAACTCCCACCCTTGGTAGAAAATATTCGTCCTCCGCTGTGCCTGCCTCATCCATTTGAATCCAGCAACTAGGCCTCTCCACCAGTAAAAAAAGGGCGGCCCCAGCAATGCAAAGCTTGCCCGCTACTGCAATCTGTTCTCTCTCCTGCTCTTAAGTATGGGGCGCCCTATTGCGCATGGCTGCCGGCGTCGCAGCCCCAAGCAACTCCAAGATTTCTTGCAAGCCCTCTTTTCCGACCCATCCTCCTCCGCTATGTCTGCCTTCCACCTTCCCCACAACATTCTGGTCCCCCTCCTCCGGCCCTCACAGATCACACTGTGTCCTAGTCGCCACCACACCCACCTCTCCCTTCCTAGAGGAGTTCCAACCACTGTTCCATCCTGTTCTCACCTCTTTCCTATCCTCGACATAAACTCCCACCCCTGATAGAAGACACTTTACATTGCCTCCTAAGCCCTGCATGATGCTAATGATGCACTACTCGCCGTCAATTACATCACTTGCATCACAACACCTCAAAAACCACGCATGTTCACTACCTCCTGGCCACCTCTTACTTTTGTCTCTCCCCCACCAGGCTCTGGGTCAGCTCTCCGAAATTGGCCCTGTGGCACCCACCCCCCCCACACCCCCTTTACTCACTTCGTTCGCTCCCCAAAACTTCAGCCTAGCCTATCGGCTGGCTTTCTTGATATGTGTATAGATATATATATATATATATATAGTTTGTTTCTTTTTGGGGGGGGAGGCGGCGATAGAGGACTTGTGTAGCGGCGAGCCACACCTTCCCTCTGGAAGCTTCTCACGAGGGTCTAGACTCTAGAGATTTCGGCGCTACTTGTGGGCCTTTTGCGCCCAAAGCCCCGACACAAACGGGCACCGCCTTGAGAAGAGAGCTGGACAGCTCGAAACAGATTCAATTTGCCCTTCCTGTTCCCGGTTTCGGTGTCGTCTTTCTTCCGTCCCTCAGCTGCATCAAATCCGGCCTGAAAACGGAGGGAGATGCGCGGCACAATGTGAAACATCGTCCAACGGATGCTATCAGAACTATGCTCCCAAATCTAAAACACTTAAGAGGGGAGTTGAGCCCGCGGAGAGGGGGCCAATCAGCTAAAGCAAGACTAACTCTGGTACCAGGGGAGGTTGAAGGAGTGACTACAGTGACTACAGCGAACACGTCCATGTGGCACAGACAAGTAGTGTCTTTCTGGAGCTGAGCATCCTTTGAGCCTTGACAAATGGTGACGCATGTACCACGAGTGGACAGTCGAATTTGCCGCACCAAACCAAGCTTTTTGGGTGTGGGGGTCTCACACTGAGAGGTTTCAAGCACCGTTGCGAGCAGTTACAGTTCATCGAAAGGTACAACAACAAAGTGGGATCCTGAAAGAAAAAGGTTTCAAGTGCATCTCAAACAAAAGATAGACAGTACAGTTACAATGAGATTGAGAAAGACAGCAAACAAGCTGAGAAAAAGAAAACCCAAAGGAGCTCCAGAATAGTGCTTTCATCTCAAAATGTTTGTCTCCTTGTGAGGTAGGGTTTCAAGTAGTCATTGAAAATGTCGTACTCATACCTGAAAAATAACAAAGGGAAAGGTTCGAGAGTAGCAGCAAAACATTGAGAGTCAGACGCCGCCGGTAGCGTGTCTTGGAAGGGCACAAAGTGGATCTTGGAAAACTCTGGCCTGAGTTTGACGGCCAAGTCCGGGGCAGCATGACACCAGCACCCACTGCACCCTGCAGCGGCCACCGGCACCGGCGCCCAAGCTCCACAGCGCACATGGACACAGACATCTCGCAGCAGCAACCTGGAGCGGCACCTCTGCAGCTGCACCAGCGCACGTGCTCAAAGCGCTAGACTTCCCCAGCCCCCAAAAGCGCATACTGCCAATGAACATCTGGCGGCAGCAGCAGCATCCAGGCTCCAAAGTGCACACAGGCACCTCTTGCTATACTTGAAGTAAGAAACCCCATAGCTCTCGCTTTCCCACAACTTGACAGCAGAAAAAGCTATGGAGCTTCAAGAAAAGGGAAGGAATGAGAAAACGGGCCAAAAGCCAAGATCATCAAGGACCTGGCGTGCTGTCCCAGTCTACAAAGACCTCAGGTCAGGGATCACTCGGAAGAGCCATCCCTTGTCTCTCTTTTTTTCGATTTGGAACAAGTTGTTCAATGGCGATCCAAGCAGCCACGGTATTGAGATCCACCAAGCCGATTTCAGGTGGAACTGGTTCTGCTGCCATCACCTGAGCAACAAACTGCTTCTTTCCACCTTCTTTCGGACTCTCAAGCGCCTGGAACTCCATGTTGTTGATTTGCAAATGCTCATTCAAGGTTAAAATGCTCGTTGCCTGGACGCACAAAACACCACTCTCAAGACGATTCAGTCGTCTTCGCGCTCTTGTTGGCCTGTGGAGTGTTCTTGTCTCTGAAATAGGGATTGATGTACTCTCTGAACAACGTTGTTGCATCCTGCGATGAAATTTCGCTCCGGTTGCGAAGTCATATGCGTTCAGCTGTGTCCTGATCAGTACGGGCACGCTCAAAATCCCATAGGCAAATAAATTGAACCTGGAAAGTCGAAAAAGCGCAATAAGTGCATCGCTAGTAGTAACAAGTGCCTTACTAGTAGTAACAGGTGCCACGCTACTAGTAACAATAAGCTAATAGCAAACATTGTTACTAGTAGTAAGGCACTTGTTCCTAGTAGCAAACATTGTTTCTATCAGCCCATCTCCGCGTATCTCGCATCTTTTTCGTTTCTCTCACCTTCTCAAAACGCTTCAAGGGGTTTCCCTCAATGAAATAGTCGGTGTTCATCGCCTTGCCACGGCGCGTTCTGGCGATTGGAAAGAAAATAACTTCCATATATGTATACATATATATGTGTGTTAAAAAGAGAGGGGGTAGGCCGAGAAGAGGGAGGTAGTAGCTAGAGGTAGCTAGTACCTTGCTTAAGCTACTGGTATGGACCCTAAAGGTGGCGGGGGGGGAGCGTCCTTGAAGAAGCGTGAGCTATGCTGCGTATGTAGTAGCAATAGTAGCAACCTGTAGCTACTAACTACCGCTTGCTTCTACTAGCTACCTCAGGTCACCACCAGCACAGCTTCATCCGGCTCGCACTTCACCTCAAAAACAAACGAGGCACAAGCATTTTGGGCAGCTAGGGCAGCTAGGGCAGCGGGCAACCACGAATTCATACCCAAGAGGTCTTAGAAACATGCCCGTCTTGATCGGCACCTGCGACTGTCGCGAATCGAAAGCGGCGCAAGTAGACATACACGGGCTCTGTTTCTGTATTTTGAGGGGACAGCTGAGACCGGCACAATGCCTGATCTGCCTTTTGAACTTCAGCTGTTCATTGCTGTTCATGTCTTATTTGAGCTCTTATAGATTTCTGCAAGCGCCCGACAGGAAAATTGGACATGCGGTCTCCGACTTGCACAAAAGCTGTCGGCACTTGCTGTGAATCACCACTTCGACACAGGGCGTTGCCGTAAAGTCATTGTCCAAAAAAGAAATGCTTTATCATTTTGTGACGAGTTTTGTTTCACCTGTCACTCCCCCATCTTCGCGTTGACGGCGTCGCAACATCTAAGTTTGGCCGGATGAATTTTTGAAACTGGAGCGGCAAAGCGAAGCCTTTTCCAAGGCGCGAAGCTTGAGCCATCGTCAGATGGCGGTACTCGAAACTCAGGCCGACACACGCAGGGAAAAGGTGTCGTGACATGGAACCACGGTCACTCTCACACCCGTAAACTTTTTACTGAGTGTAGAGGACCTGCAAGGTGCCGCGGCTCGTGAGCTCATCCAGCTGCTCCGTCCTCATCGGTTTCGTGAGGGCGTCTGCCACCATGCTCTTCGTGGCGATCCATTTCACCACCGTTGTTCCGGTGTTGGGCAGCTTCTCTGAGTAAGCTGGATTCCCGGCGGTCTCGCTGGCAGCTCGCCACACATCCTGACGGAGACTCGTGAGGTCGATGGCGAGTCCTTTGTCAGTGACTTCACCTCCACTTGAGCTCTGATCCGCCAGGCTGCGGCAGTCAGTGAGCCACAGGCACTTCGTTGCATCCATTGCCAGGGTGTGGTCCTGCTTGGCCATTCCAGCGCTGAGGTTCTTCACGGTGAACAGCACATGGCGCAGGTGTTCAGCTTCTTCACTTCCAAGCTGCAAGCTCATGGTTTCGGCTTGCAAGGTTGACCTGCAGACCCTTTTGATGGTGTCGCTGCGCCACTCTAGTGGGTGTGCCACACCAGTTCCAGTGCTCTCGAACTCCTCGCTGGTCAGCAGCAGGATGCGCCCAGTCTGACTTCGATGTCCGGCGGGGTTTCCTTTGACATCGGCGGTCACACTCTGGCCGAAGGAGGCATCAGTCACACTGGTGATGATGGCATTCTCAAGGACCATGGCATTCTTGGGGTAGTAGATGCCTTTCTCACGGTCCTGCATGGCATAGCTCAGCAACTTGTTCGCCTCGATGAGGTGGCGAACTTGTGCACGCTGTTGTACAGCTTGAAGTTGGTTGATGCGGAAGCAAAGGTCTGGCTTGCAGATTCTTCCAAGCCAGCTCAAAGACCCGACGACTGTGAGATCTCAGAGACACGGGCAGGCTCAGCCAACTGCTTGCGGTGTGCATAAACAATGTAGATGGCCTTGGTGCGGTCAAGGATGTTCGGGCAGGTGACTTTGAGGCCATCTTTGGATTGGCTGATGATCCGGCCGCAGTACTTCACCTCATCATTTTCAACAACTCCAAACTTGAAGTCCTGTTGGACTGACAGCATGATCTCCTGCATCTTGTCGTTGCCAGCCCATAGGAGGTCGTCCACGTGACAGGCCAATAGGCAGCAGATCTTGCCTTTCTCACCAGGAAGGTAGTAGGCGGCGGTCTCGAGAGGGACTGGTAGAAGGCCTTTTCCAACCAAAACATCATGAAGTGCCTTCCAAAATGCTCTTGGACCGTCTCGGGCGCCATACACGCTCTTGCGTGCGACCAGGAGGCTTCCTGGCTTCACCTCAGGGTCAGGGATTCCACCCTTCGGTGGCATGATGGCCAACAATCTTGTAATGCGTGCACCCTGGAGGAATGCAGCACTGATGTCACCAGATCGGAGCTTGGATCCAGTGCTTGCCGCCCAGCAAATGATCAAGTTCAGGAACAGCTGGGTCGCGGTTGGAGAGTCGGTGCGGACTCCTTGGTTCTCCTCCAAGTCGCCTCTGACCACAAGCCTCGACTTCAAGATGTCGGGCTCGCCTTCTTCAGCCTTGTTGGTGTCCGCCCATCGGCTTTGCAAAATCTCAGCGTCAGGGTTCTCCTCCTTGAACTGCTCGACATTGTCAGGTGGGATCACGTCCACGGCCGAGAACTGTTTCCAGTTGCCCCACTCTTTGAGGCGGGCGCCATTCAGCTTCTCTTGGACTTCGGCCGTCTCCTTGTCATAGTTCAGCTCTCTGCCAGCTCCAGCTTTCTTGCGGTTCTTGGTCTGGAAGCGCTTTGCAACGAAGCAGTGGAAACGCTTCGCTTCAGCTCATCATCGCATTGTCCTCAGGGATGCGGACATTGCGAGCCTCTCGAAGTGGTGACCTTGATCTTTGTCGAGCTCCCAAGCCAGGTGGTGGTGCAGGATGCCCATCAAGTTGATCGAGCGATCTTCTCATAGCTTGTTGAAGCTGAGTTTCAGCCGGTTGCACTGGCTGTTGCGTGGGGGTGTCTGGGATGATCTCCCCCTCAGGCTCTTCACTTTGTGGAGCTGGGACTTGCTCCATCACTTCTTCCATTTGTTCTTGTACTTGAGGAAGTCCCGGAACGGGTGCTTCAGGTTCTCCCGCTGGTGCTTCAGCTTCAGGAGGTAGTGAAGGCTCATACTCTTCTGCATCAACAGGCGAAGGCCCTGACACTTGTGGAATCTCCACGAAGTTGGGTTGAGCTTCTCCATCATCAGGCCAACTGCGAAGTTGGTAGTCTTCAGCAAACGGGATGTGCTCCTCGGTCGGGTTGTCACGCATGACTTCTCGCATGCGCTTTCTTGAAGGTCGGAGTTCCAAGATCTGCTTTGCATAGATCTCTGAGCTTGAAGCAGGTCGAAGGGCATTCTCAGGTGCCACCAATGGAACTCCTCCATGGACTATCCAAACTGCAGCCCTGCCATCTCTTCCGATGATCCTCCCAGGTCCATCCATGCCATCGTCCTCGGCGGTGGAAGCAAACAAGATCTCCTGGTTGATATGGACCTCGGATTGGGACGGCTTGCAGATCGCGCTCGGCGGCTGCTGCCGACCTTGGTGTAGGCCATCTTGGCTCCTTGACGGATTTGCAGCCTCAAACCAAACTCATCCTCTGGCTCTTGAATCTCTTCATGTACTCCAAGCAATCGACCATCAGCTTCTTCTTCGATGAGCGACGTTGCATCAATGGGCAGTTTGCCCAGGACCCACTGGTAGGGCGTGAACCCAAGGTGGTTGAGCTTCATGTTCTTCACCATGCAGGTTTCAGTGACCAGCATCTTCACTTGTTGCACGCCAATGACCTGGCGTTCTTCCACGCTGGCATAGATGAGCTCTTTGAACAATCCACCATGGCGTTCGCCTCGACCCAGTTGGTGTGGTGCTTCCACTCCAATGTAGCGGAGGTTGATGGCATAGATCCGGAGCAGATCTTTCATACGACCTTGGTTGCGCATGCCACGGTCACAAACCACGGATTGTGGTGCTCCAAACGTCATGATCCAGCCATTGAGGAAAGCTTCAGCACACACCGATGACTTTGGGACTCCTCCTCCAGCGACCCACCATGCCTGGTAATATAGTGTCCCATGTCAACGGCTGAGAGGATGGTGCGCCGATTGCCTCCGCTATCTCGAAGTTCAAGGCAATCAACGCTCACCTCGTTGTTGAAGACCGGTTTGGTCGGCAGCTTGGTGGCGTTGGGTCTGTCCACCTTGACAGTCTTTCTGCACGATTCGCAGGCAAAATGCTTGCAGGCTTCAGTCACTCCAGGTGAGGCGCAAGCTGTGCGAAGAAGTTGAAGCATCCCAGACACAGGGCTGTGGCCGGTCATGTTGTGAAGCCTTCTCAAAGCAAGCCTTGTAGATCTTGGAATCTTCAGCCACTTGATGCGGCGGTCATGCTCTCGGCTCATCTCAGGGCCTCCAGTGTCAGGCGGCTTCTCTTCCATCAGCTCTTGACGTTCAAGTTCACCTTGGTTGAGATGATCTGGCCGTAGGTCTCGAGCAGGTGCAAGATCTCTGTCATCAGAGATGCCATCCAGAAGGCCAAGATCCATCTCCTCATGGCGTTCTTGAAGATCTTCGGTGTAGAAGCTGACTTCCATAGTGCGATCTTCAAGCTCTTCAATGAAGCCATGGAGCGCACCGGGCTAGAAAACGAGTAGCAAAGCCGGATCGACCGGCTCCGCTGCCAGTTTGAAACTGGAGCGGCAAAGCGAAGCCTTTTCCAAGGCGCGAAGCTTGAGCCATCGTCAGATGGCGGTACTCGAAACTCAGGCCGACACACGCAGGGAAAAGGTGTCGTGACATGGAACCACGGTCACTCTCACAAATTATATGTGTTTTTCTGAAGGAGCATTGAAGAATATGAAAAATTGTTCAGATTCTCAAAAAGGAACTCCGAAAAGATATGAATTGAAGCTTCGAATGTGTGAGCCTGCGATCGAGCAAGCTCGCGAATCCGAGACATGACGCATTGCCAGCGTCTAAAAGTGTGGAATTTAAGATGTGAGAATTCTGAAATGCCTGACGCAAATGCAGCCAAAACTAAACGCACTAACAGGTTCAGGACCTTTTGAGTTAATAGGACAAACATAAGCAGTCTCAAAGTTGCACTGTTACGATATGTTACGATGTTGGTTTGCTAGTTATTGAAAATCACACTGTCTGCACAATTCACAACAAACATGAAATGTCTGCTTCCATACATTCCAACTTAATGCACCTGATCTGCGCGCATCTTCCGCAGAACTGGTGCCAATACAATGAGACGCCTAGATTGCGAAATTGTGACACAAAACACTTTCAACACTAAGGACCGGGCTGATCCTGCTCACAAGAGCAAGGATGCACAGGAAGAATGTGAACCCTGCGGGCATTCTGCACGGCATTCTGCACGGCATTCTGCACACTCCTTAGGGTTGAGGAAGTTTTTGCACTTGCCCGTTTTCCAATTCCAACTGAGCTGCATGTTCGAAGACACCACCTGAGACAAAAACATGTTCAGCACCTCTAAACATGCGACTAGAAGCAATTGTCAGTTTGTCAGTGCGACTCTCTTCGACTTTCGACCTTTGTCACGAATTCTTTGTCGCGACTCTCAGAGTCTTCGTTTGCGGCCTCTGAGCTTTGACTTGCCCCTGGTGCCCCCCGGCGCTCCCTCCCTTTGTTCAGAATCCTGGCCACACATGGAACGTCGCCACCATTGGAAATGAAGAACACAGTGAAATGAATCATCTCATTGGAATGTGCAAATGAATGAATTTATGGAATGTGCACGATTATATCCTTGCGGGTTAGACCCTTCCCTTTCTTGCCACCTTGTTTGCCTGGCGACTTTCCTCCATTGCCCTTCTAGCCTCTATCCTTGGACCAAGAACTCTTACCTTTGTAACCTAATCATTTGTCTTACCTTTCTTACCTCCTTCTTGCCTCCTTGCTTTCCTGCGTCCTTTTACCAAGCAGCATCACCTGCTTCACTGTGAAGTGCAATCCTCCTTCACTCAGCTCTGGCACACGAGCTCAATCTTGCTGGGAGACCTGCTATCACTGAAGCCATCTTCAGGGCATCTTTGATTGCAGGTCACTGTTCCCTTTGCCTTTGTCTCCAAGCCATCCACCCTTCTCTTTGCCTTTACCCTTTTCTTTTCCTTTTGCTTGCCCTTGTCTTTGCCTCTCTCCACACGGTCTACATCCATGGGGCGTCGCGTGTCACCTGAAGGCTTGCTGAGGTCTGTCCCCAAAGAATTGCCAACTGGACTTGCATTCCGGTTGCAACCCTGCGCATCGTTCAAGGCATTCTACTTGCTGAGAAGCAGAAGGGGAGCGCACAGCGCTCAAGGCGCACGCGTCACGCTACCAGAGGTGGTGTGAAAGTGGCTATGGCGGGGGAAAAGAAACAAAACAACGGATCTGGAAGAGCTCGAAAACACAAAACACTTTTAATGTTGGATGCGATCTGGACACGAGGGCAAAAGACCATGCTTGCATGTTTGCACTCACGATCCGACTTGGAGTCGTTCTCTTTTTGATTTACTCTGTATTCTCAGTTTCTTGGGAGGTTTGTTCGGGGTTGTCTCACTTTGATCTCTTGTCTCTGCGACCTCAGCATGCTTTGGTCATAATCACTTGTTCAAAATAAAAAGATGGAGCCCACGAACCCGAATGCAAACCCGTTCGAAAAGCTACATATGTCCAAATGACACTCTTGTAGGACACTCTTGTGGGACACTCTTATGGGACACTCTTACGGGACACTCTTGTAGGACACTCTTGTGGGACACTCTTGTGGGTCACTCTTATGGGACACTCTTGTGGGAGCCTCTTACGGGACACTCTTGTAGGAACAACGCATCGCAAACCAGGCTCCACCCCCAGACCCCCAGAGTTAAACGAGAAACCTTCGCTACGCATTCGGGAAAATAAGGACGCTTGTCATTCGCGCGAACTTGATACTTCAATTTGTTCGGCTTGGCTTGATACGCAGCTCACTTCGGCTCGAGCGAACTCTTTGAGTGGCTCTCCCGACCAGAGTTGATGTGGTGAAAGGACCTCCTGGTCCAAGCGGTACCAAACGCAGAAACTTCTCACGAGGCGACGACAAACATTGCGATTTCTTTTCGGTGGCCGGCCGTCCTTGCACCCTCCCGTTTTGATCCCATCGCTACTAGGAGCAAGGACGCTACTAGGGGCGCCTGGCCTTACTACTATATCAGTGAGGGGCCCCCATAGTTACGGGACTTATAACTTGAGATACGGGACTTATAGAAGTTAACTTATAACTAAGTTATAACTAAAGTTACGGAAGTTATTAACTTCAGTAACTTCCGTAACTAGTTTGAGCGTCAGAAATGGTTAAAAATTGCGAATCAGGTATGCGTATGCAAAGAAACTTGTAAAACCTAGGTTTTTGTCTAAAACCATATGAAATGTATAGAAAAAATGGTTATAGCCAGATTTTTAAAATTTTTCTTGTTTTTTTGATGCCAGACAGGACTCTTTCAAAATGTGTATATGGGCCGCCAAACAAACAAAAGACAACAAGGCGGAATGCCGCCAAACCAACAAACCACAACAAGGCGGAATGCCGCCAACAAAGCGGAATACCACCCGGAGACCAGCGGATACCACCCGGATACCACCCGGATACCAGCGGATACCACCCGGATACCACCGGACAACCGCCAACAAGACAAAACACAACCAGGCGGAATGCCGCCAAACCAACAAACCACAACAAGGCGGAATGCCGCCAAACAAACAAAAACAGAGGTGAAAACAATTTCGCAAAAACAGATGCGCAGACTCAAAAAAATTGATACATCGGCGTCCAACTTAAAAAACAAAGATTTTATATTAAAAACACTAGAATTAGGTCCTGGGCATCAAATTTTTGCAGCTTGAGAAAAAGTTTTGAGTTTCAGACGTTTTGGACATAACTTCCGTAAGTTCGATAGCTATTTTTGGACATAACTTCCACAACTCTTATAACTAAGCTACAAGTAGGCTAACTTTCGGATAGAACTTAAGGAACTTAACCAAGTTAACAAAGTTAAAACCATACTTATCCAAGTTAAAACCATACTTAAGATACTTATAACTTCTCTAACTAGGGGGGCCCTCACTGTAGGAGCCTGGCATCACTACTAGGACTAGGAGCAAGAAGCTAGAAGCTACTGGGGGTCCTGATGATTTCTGCTTTGTGGTGGGACAGAGCATATGGACCTGGCAGAGGCAGGAAAATGAAGTACACAAAGGCATGGATCGCCTACGTTGATGATCTGAGCGTGAGGACAGGACGGGTCGTTGACGGCCGCTTTCTGACAGATGAAGAAGCGGATGCTGAGATTAAGGAAGCCTGCCGTAGAGCACCAGTAGAGGTAGGCCAGCCCACGTCCACGGCGCTGGAAGCGCCAAGGATTAACCCTAAGGGCTTAGGAGAAAAGAAGGGGAAGCACAACCCAGTCGTTTCGGACCATAATCACTCCACCAGGTTTGTCGGCAGCCGTTTCGGCTCGGCTCGCGGGAGGGACGCGGGGCGGGTTGGGCACCGAGCGCTTCTTGACTCTCGAGCGTCTGAGTTGGTCGGTCTTGGTTGACCAGCATGCGGCCGTTGGTTCCTGTCTTCAAAGCCGCGGCGCGGAGCTAGGAGAAATGGGCGGAAAAGGAAAACGCAAAGGATCTAAGGACCGGAAGAACCGCCGAAGACTTGCAGGAGATGGGGTACTGCCTGTTCGGACTGTTTGTCGCGGTCCTCGCAGCTCTTTGGCGTTCCTGAATCCTGGTTGATTCAGGTGGTGAAAGCAGATGCCGGGAACGTGAAGCCGCGCTTGCAGCTGAGCGAGCCTAGGACCGGACACGCGTCCGAGCCTTCTGCGGGCATAGCGCGGGCCTCGGGATAGCGGACGCTAGCGCTGTCTACGAGGAAGCGGAGGCGCAGCCTTCGCGAGCGCCAGCTGTCGCCATTTTCGGATATGTGGCACGGCACCGATTTGGAAAGGGTGTCGGGGATCTGCAACTTTGGGTTGCTGGCCGGCGGCGGTTCGCAAAGCGCGCGGCTCACTGTCCACCGGACGGTCGGAAGGAAACCGTCTATAGGGGCAATCCCGTTGTGGGGTTCAGAGCCGACAGCACGGCGGTGATCCACACCACGATCCAAGCGCTCTGGGACAGCGAGGCGACAGTGCGGTATGGTCCCGACGGAGTTTTGCTCACCTCCAATGCGCCCTCAAGAGTTCTTGAGAGTTCTTTCAAGGTCAAGGTGATCGGCGCTCCCTCCTCGCCATCTCACGTCAAAAAGGAAGGGTCTTCAGCGGAGCAGACGACGCCGGTGTTTGCAACAATCGATTCCGGTGTTCCAGACCTTGGAACGGCGATTGAGAAGGCTCAAGAAGAGACCAAGGAGGCGCCGGAACGAGAACATTCCGCTGCGCCGGCGAGAAGGTCTCGGGCTCGAATCCCGGAAGGGTGTGAAGGTGAGCTGCCAAACTTCTGGTGGATCCATCTGCCAGAGGAGTTGTGGCAGAAGGATGGATGTTGCCGGCTGTGCATGGGTCGGACGGGAATCAAGGGCAAATGTCCTATCGATGACGACCACCTGGTCAGCGACCGGCGTATATAGATGAGATGTTTAAGTTGGAGGCCCGCCATGAAAGGGAGCGCGCCGCGCTAGCTGACAGAGCGCCAGGAGGAGGCGACAACTGAGGGGCGTGCCGCAGCTCCAAGCACTGCAGCGGGAACCTCAGCTGAAGGGCGCGTCATGCCAGGCGACATCGCCACGAAAGGATGGCGCTTCTCGAAGTTCTGCCGGTCGGTGAGCAGTGAAGGTGGGAAAGCCTGCGGGCGTTGTTTCTCGGTTCGAGAGCGACGCCGCGGCTAGCGCATCCAGTGCGCCTCGTCTTGAAGTAGTTGAGGAGGCGCCAGAAGGCGCTCGCTTGGCGCGCGCTTGGAGTCACGTCGCAAGGTGTCCTAGGTAGGGTTAGGGCCGTGGAGCAGGCCTTGGCCAACGCCACTGCAGCGGAAATCAGGCATGGGTTCCAGACATCGTCGCAGGCTGCCATGTTGGCAGATCACTCTCAGGGAGGCACCGCCGCGGATGCCGCCCGAAGAGAACGTCTGGAAAGCTTGATGAAGGCAGGCGCGGAAGCGTATGCTGCCAATCAACTCCTCCGGTTCTGAGCCAGTCCAGGAAGGGAGTAAGCCGCAGTATGACTATACGGCTCGAGTCTTTCAGAACTAAGGCCAGAAGGAAGAGAACTCAGGCGTGTGGCTGTCGCCGTGGCAGGTGCTTAGAGAAGGGTGGCTGCCAGCCTAGAGGGCGTCCCAGAAAGGAGAAGGCGCAAGAGAGGGTGAACAAAACATCGGAAGCGCACAGGTGCGCCGGTGCGGGAGGACGCATACCAACCAGTCCAAACGAGCTAAAGGTCCTCGCCGATGTTCTCCGAAGCTGCAGGGTCTCGCGGGCGGGTCTTTCCGTTTCGGAAGGCTTGCCGCGGTCCTTAAGCTTTCAACACGCTCCGTCGTCCGACTGGTTCGGCAAAAGGAACGGCGGACCCCCCGGACCATCCGTTCATGGCTGAGTAAAAAGAGCCGTAACCGCCTTCAGCATGCGCTGAATGGGAACGGCCCTGGCTGGATAAAAATGCTTGGCTGCAGTTCCGCTGGTCTCACGGACTGAGCAGGGAGCAGAGGAAATTGTTGACGCGCTCACATCCTATGCCAGAGGACAATAGCCGAGTCGAGGAAGTCTTGGTCAAGTGACAAGAAGAATTGTCGTATCTTGGTCAAGTCTCGAGCCATGATGGCAACTCCCTACCAGCCCGTCTCTTGGAGCTCAAGCCTTCGAAGAATTCGAAGTCAGCCGTCACTGGAGGAAGAGGTGTCCACCGAGTCTGGATCGGAGAGGATGGCCAAGGGGCATGCGCTTGTAGGGCGTACCTCGCCAGTGCGATTTGCGGCCACATTGACTCGGCCGTAGGGGAAGCTCGAAGGTGTATCCTGAGAAAGAAGTCAGGTTCGCCAGAGGCTCCGCGGCTGAAAAAGGCACGGCCCTCATTGCTGGCGTTGGGGGGGCGCGGAAAATGCGACCCGGGAAAAGAGGGTATGTTTTGAAGGGGTCGCGAAGAAGGCCAGAGAACTGTGGTCTAAGCCGTCGTCACCTCCGGGTTTGCAAGGGTCGGAAACTGTTTGTCTTGGGGGAGTCAGCAAAATGACTCGTCAGGCGCAGTTGAAACTAGACGACCGGGCGGCGAAGGAAGCAACCGCTGGTTTGAATGTCCAGCTGGCGTTGGAAAACGCTCCCGCCATCCAGAACCTGGAGATCGAGTATGTCCGAAACAAGGACGCGCAGGTTCGAGCTGTTGAGCTTTTGCGGCAGAACCCAAAAGCGTCCGTACGAGTTACGGCGTACAGTTTCGACCAACCAGATGTGGTCGAGATGATCAAGGGTCATCAGGGGTTCGTGCGAATCCTGGTGGACGCTGGGGTGACACACAAGTCTCGTACGAAGATGCAACTTCAGAGCATGATGATGCCCTGAGCAAAGCCTACGCAGAGGACAATAGGTCAACGGCGGCAGGGTTGGGCTTGCGAGGGATCCAACACTCGAGTGGAACATGAGAAGGTTGGACACTTTTTGGTCGGGAGCTGTAATTGGACTACACGCTCCAAGGCCAACAGGGAATCAAACAGTGGTGATCACCGCTGATGTGGATCACCAAGTGTTCCAAGCCTAGAAGGAGCACTTCGAAGAGGACTGGGAAGAGAGTCAGGTGTTTGATGAAGCCGACTTCCAGTCCTCGCAGGATCAAAAGCCGAAGGCGGCAGGAAGCAGAGTTCGGCTTCCCTGGACTGACCAGTCTGGCTAGCCCTGCGGGCGGCGTGTCACGCTTCGGACCGTCACCGCGAGCTACGCAGCTTAAGCAGCCGCAGCCACTGTGAGTCTCTCCGGCTGAGGGGCGAATGTGGTTAGAAGCATGCGTAGCCCTCTAGTGTCACTGTTGCATGTGATTCACTTTTGGCTCAAGCCGGAATGGTTTGAGGTTGAGCTCGGTAGGTAGCTGCAGGTAGCCGCTTAGCTCTGTTTCACCGCGTGAACGACCGCTCGGACTGAACTCGTGAGCGATAAACAGCAGCGCGCGCGCGTTTGGCCGTCGACGCGGCCAAGACCGTTCGCGTCGCTCACAGAAGCTAAGGCCTCCTGGCATCGCTACTAGGAATTAGGGGCTCCTGGCCTTGCTACCAGGAGCAAGAAGCTACTAGGGGCTCCTGGCCTTCCTACTAGGAGCAAGAAGAAGCTACTGCTCCTGGCTTTCCTACTAGGAGCAAGAAGATACTAGGGGCCCCTACTAGAACCAAGGACGCTACTAGGGGCTCCTGGCCTTACTACTGGGAGCAAGAAGCTACCGAGCAAAGATGCTACTAGGGGCTCCTGGCCTTACTACTAGGAGCAAGAAGCTACTAGACGCTCCTGGCATCGCTACACTAGGAGCCAATATGCTACTAGTGTTTCTGTCTTAGTAGTAGTAGGAGCAAGAAAGACGCTACTAGGGGCTCCTGGCCTTACTACTAGGAGCAAGAAGCTACTGAGAAAAGATGCTACTAGGGGCTCCTGGCATCGCTACTAGGAGCAAGAAGCTACTAGGAGCTCCTGGCCTTACTACTAGGAGCAAGAAGCTACTGAGCAAAGATGCTACTAGGGGCTCCTGGCATCGCTACTAGGAGCCAAGATGCTACTAGGCGCTCCTTTGTTTGCATTCCCTCTTCCAACTTGTCGTCTCCCGCCTCAGTCACTTCTTTCTGCGCTTTCCATTTGGCCCTTTGGGCCTCGGATCAAACGAGGCACATGGCCTGTTGGCCCGGCCCGGGAGCGTGGACAAAGGGGAAGGAGCCAAGCTAGAATTAAGAGCAAGTGGGCTAGAACAACTGTGGCCACTTGAACCCACAGTAAAACCTGCTTGGGAATGAAAGCGGAAAAGGGAAACCAAGTAAAATCTCAGCCCAGCATTGAGAACAACCATTGGAGACAAGGAGGCCTTGCAGCGGCACCTTGCAGCAGCACCAACAAAGCCCCCACCGCGCACACTGCCATGGACATCGGAATCTGGCACGAACACCTGGACCTTGCAACGGCACACAAAGCGCAAACGGCGTGCACATTTGGCACCGGCATTCTGCAACGGAACCAACGCCCAAGCTCCAAAGTGCACACGGCCATAGACCTTGGAACGGCACCCTGCAGTGGCAACAACGCAGCCCACGTTATCATGCACATCTGGCTGGTGCACACACAAGCCATACACATCTGGTAGCGGCACCCCGCAGTGGCCTCCAGCAACATCAACACACAGGCACTTATTCCTATCAAAGAACCCCAACAACTCTTGCTACTTTCGTGAAAATTGCATTCTAGATGTTTTGTCTGTCTGGTTCTCTATGGCCCAGAATGACTTGTTTGAAGTTGACCATCTCCGAAGCGGCATGTTGGTGCACCCTGCAGCGGTAAGGTGCAGCGGCCACCGGCACCGGCACCCAAGCTCCACAGCGCACATGGACACAGACACCTCGCAGCAGCAACCTGGAGCGGCACCTCTGCAGCTGCACCAGCGCACGGGCTCAAAGCGCTAGACTTCCCCAGCCCCCAAAAGCGCATACTGCCAATGAACATCTGGCGGCAGCAGCAGCATCCAGGCTCCAAAGTGCACACGGGCACCTCTTGCTATACTTGAAGTAAGAAACCCCATAGCTCTCGGTAAAGATACCCCTATATTTGAGGTGAGAAGAGAACACCCTGACGCCACAGGGCCGGCCTCGCGGTAGTCCTCCATGTTGGACCGAGTCAAAAGAAGCCGAAAGAAGAACGACTGAGTTGGACCGAGTCGAACCAAGTGAATTTGACTGAAGTAACGTAACGTGCTTTCGTGATTGACAAGCTCTCAGTTTGAACAATCATTTGCCACCAAAATTTTTGAATCTTGAAGGACTTGGGCCAAGAATCAAGCCAGATCAAGCCATGAACATGTTTGACACTAGAACTTCTCAATCCAACAGAATTGACCACTTGTTAGACGGCGCTTCAGTGATTGCAGTTCGGAGCTTGGACAGTCACTGCTTTGCTTCGGAAACGTCTTTCTTTTGCGGGAGGTGAAACCTTAATTCGGGCACCGAGTTTAGGCCTTACCGGTGGTGTCACCTGCGCACGTCACCTGGGCGCGAGAAGAAAGACCCGCTTGCCGAATTCAAAATGATTCTCAAGGAATCCACGGGCCACTTGATGGGCGTGAGGTGTTTGCCATAGGTGCTGTGATCGGATACCTGACACAAAAGGACACAAATATTCATGAAATCACTTGAATAGACAACTGTGGAGCCTCTCGACACGCTGCTGGATAATACGCTGCTGATTCTCCATCTGCATTTTCAAATTCTGATATCCTCAGCCAAAATTATTCTACATTGGTGACATACAAAGCTAGTTCAGTTTAAGACCTTCCAAGTTGCACACGGATATCACACCATCAGAATATGAACAAAACAGAGAACAAATAGAGGATCTCACAGATCGGTGCCAAAAAAACACTGTGTGAACACAACTGACGTGTTTCTGTGCGTGCGCCGTGCGTGTGCGCGCTTCACCGCGAGCGCCATCGAGCCGCAGCGGAGTGAACGACCTTCGGGTCCGTGCCCGCCACGATGCGACCGGTCCGACGTTCTAATACCTTAGAGCACTTGTTCCTAATAGCAAACCTTACTACTAGTAAGGCATTTGTTACTAGTAGCGATGCACTTGCTCCTAGTAGCTTCTTGTTTCTATTTTGTCCTGTTTTGTCTCGTCTTCTACGTTCAGCTTCCAACGAGACACAGGCTAGCTCGCGTTTAGCCATACGCACACTTCACTGGCCCATTCAGCTGCCACCAGACCATTTGCGAACAACTCAACATCTTCACTATGTCTCCAATGTTTTCTTGGCTTTTCTTTGGCTCAAGCGTCGTTGTAGCAAGCGTTCCATCTCCATTTTGCGGGACCGGCGCAATTCTTCTCGAGAGGCCCTCAAGAGAACATGCAAAGAGCACTGCATTGAAGCAGGGTCTCAAAGCACTGTTTGAACTCCAAGCCCCAAACTTGAGACGCTTCAAAAGACCTCCCATTTCCAGCTGTTGCTTGTGTAAAAACCTGCGGTCAAAAATGAAATGCCCTGAAGTACACTGAAGCACCTCGAGTACCTACACCTAGAAGATTTGAAACGCGCTTTGCACTGAGAAGAAGGCTGCTCTTCCATGACAGCAATCCTAGCTTCTCGTTTCTCCTCGGACGAATCATTGTCCTTCCCAATTGTTCCGTCAAAAATGTTTGCCCAATCGAACTACCAACCACGGAACAGGTTCGGTGGCACGTCCTTAAAACAACGCAACAGGCCAAAACTACGTGCGTTTTTCCAAAACAATGGGTTTGCTCAGTTTGCGCAAAATCTCCTTCCACTGGTTGTGTTCTTTCGCTTCGAGTTTGTCTGCCTGGGCCTGCTGTGCCACCACGCTGTGGCCAAGCGAAGGGGCGGGCTTTGTTGGAACAAACAAAAAAACACCCGGCCTTGGTTTTTTCTGCCTCAGCATACTTCCTCATCTTTGCTAAAGTTTCCTTTGAGGCTGCGAAGACTTGTACAGTTCCTATTGTGCATTTAATTTTCTCAGCGCGGTCAATGCAAACACTTCTTTGCACTTTCCACCTGGATCTTCCGCAGGTTCAATAAATCTCTGCTCCACCGAGGCGTCCTGAAGAAGTAAGGCCAACACTGAGCAAAACACGCAAAAAATCACTGAGACAACAAGCTGTCAAAGAAGCTCACATGAACCCCAACAGCTGGGCAGCAAAATCCGGGCAGCAAAATCCGCCTACCAGGCAATGGCACCATTGCAAGTTCAGCAGCAAGTGTCGCATCTTTGCCAGAAGCTGCTGTCTTCAGAAGTGTCAACCTTTTCGGTCCACAAGCAAAAGCGCCACTACAAGCAAGAACTAGCAAACCTTCTCCGGAACCCGCTCTGGAGTCTGCAAGCAAGTGAGCGCAACAGCATGACCCGACTGCAGCATCTCGGCGTGACAACATGTCAGCAAGGTAGCGTGACCCATGCCAGTGCGCGAACATGACAGCATGTCAAGGGACACCACACAAGCATATCAGCGTGACAACACGAATGATGTCAGCATATCGGGGCAGCAATATCAGAACCTGCTCCAAAAGTTCTAGCCTCGGGGACTTGCTCCGGAACATGCTCCGGACCTTGCTCTCCGGAACTTGGTTCGGCAAGGAGTACTTCGGTGAAGTGAAGAAGAAAGGAAACCTATGCTGGCAGCCTGCAGCGACTTTATGTGGCACCTTCGCCATTCCAACTGAGTCCGCCATGGATGCGGAGAGGAAGGTCAAGGAAAAGGGCGTAGCACTCCGTAGTGGTTGCTCAGCAGCGAGCAGACGAAGCTGTGTGTGAAGTACACCGTACTTGCAGGTCGCCTATGCGTTTCATCCATGGACCTTGACCTCACCAACCTCGGCAAGAAGAAGAAGAAGAAGAATCAGAAGGAGGAGGAGGAGGAGAAGACTAAGTCCACCTCTGAGGCGCACACCATTGAAGAGAACTTCACCGCCTTGCCCGACATGCTTGACGCCCAAATCACGGACCAAGGAAACTTAGATGGGGATGATCAAATAAAGGCCCAGAAACCGTTCATTTCAAGGGCCCACAAGCCCTTGGCATCGGCTTGAACAAGCGGAGCATCACTGTCGCAGTTTACATCAAACCTCTACTGCACAGCATGCTTCTATCATTCCCAGAAGTTGTGGTCAACATGGAAGCTATCTACAACCAGCTTATTTTAGAGATTCATGATGTCGGACCTCGCCCTTCATGATCAGCCCTCCTTTTTCGCTCCATAGTTCAGCTACGAACACGGCGACATGCTACAAAGTGCTTTCCCAACAGGCCGAACCATGGCCCAAACTCTGCCAGGCCCTTAGACGAGCTAGACGATGCTCGGAGCTCGACTTCAGAGCCGCGGCGCACAAGAGGCCCAGAGTTAGAGACAGCTTCTCAACTTGGAAGAGATTCTTTGGAGAAGAGACGCCTGAGGCACATGGAGAATGAGATCGGCTTGAACGTCGCGAGAAGAACTACAAGGGCTATGACTTGGACTCTGACATCGAGAAGGTGAACCTGGACACTACATGTGGCTTGAACCACATCCCCAGACATCACCCCTGGCCTCTTCCATCCAGACACAAGCATTTGGCAACGGCAATGTGGAAGGGACCCCGCTCAAAATTCGACCTTCTTCAATGACACCAATGCTCCACCTTTCTTCCTTTTCTTCCCTTCCCTTCCCTTCCCTTCCCTTCCTTTCCCTTCCCCTTCCTTCCTTCCAACCTTTGGAACACTGGACATCTTGCAAGCCAACTCCTTCACCACCCGTAATACACCATTCCCACGCCATGCGTGATCCATCATCAATCCAGCGCTCACCAAATTCGCAATCCTGCACCCTTGAGATCAAAGTTTCCCAGTCGGGAAATGGCCTTTGCGTGGTGCCTGGAGGAAAGCCGCTTCGATCTGTCCAAAGCTCCAACGGTGGCCATCCCATTCACGCTCAAACTTGGGGCCCACGCTCATCAACCTTATCCACTTGCTGGGCAATCAAAAGCATCTAAGCATTTCTTCTGTCTAGGGCATACTCTTGCGCCACCAACCTCGACCTCGTCGCCTTTGGAGCTTGCGCAAATGCATAATGATATGCCAGTCATGGACGAATAGTATGGTGAAGACATCTGCATCATCTCGGCTCAAACGTTCTAGGACTTGCTAGCCAATGCATCCAATTGTGCTAGGGGCGGCAAAAGAACTCTTCAACTGGCTCTCCTCTAGCATGAGCACCTTCATCCAAAAACTCATCTCCACAGAACATCTTTTGCTCTGAGCTGTACCTTCTCTCAATGACGGCGCCGGTCTTCAAGATGGCTGCTTGGCTCGCTTGCGCTTGCCTTTCTGTCCTTTCTGGAAAACTCGCTTGGGGGCAAAAGTCAAGGATGAAAGTCTACACATGTAAGCCCCGAAACATGGCCGGAGGCCGCGCCGCAAGGGTTCAAAGATTCCCGGTGACTGGTAGAATCCCCTTGGCCCTACCACCCGAAGTATTTTGACACAAACCTGTCTCTTCTCATCTGGGCTGTGTCGTTTGACATGCAACACACAAGATGGGCACTTCTGCCAGCCAGCCAGCCCCCCAGCAAGCAAAAATCAAGGAAGCAAGGACGGAAGAAGCGGACGGACGGGAGCAGCGGAAGGACAGACGGACGGACGGACGGACGGACGGAAGGAAGGAAGTAACAATGGCAAAACAAGCATGAAAAAGCAAGGCGATGTCCGAGATGGCGACGCTGGGATTTGGCCCAGTGACTCGCAACACGCTTTGGTCTTTGTTGCCACAGAGGTGGCATGCTCTCTATGCATCTGCATGGCTTCTGTGTTACCAAACCATATCATCTTCGAAAATGCATCGCTCCCACCGCCACGCATATCACGCCCCCTCAGCCCGAGAGAGTGCTGATTGACGCTGCTGGACCTATATCCGCGAAACGACTCATGTATCCAAGCCCGCCCCAGTGCACACCCCAACCAAAACAGCAATCGAGCAAGGCAGAGAGGGAACAGCAAATCGTAGAAATGAAGAATAATAAGAATAAAAAAAGTCATGTTGCTACTAGGAACAAGTGCATCGCTACTAGTAGCAAGTGCCTTACTAGTAACAAGAAGCTAATTGAAACAATGTTCGCTAATAGTAACAAGCCAACTTCTGATTGAAATCATGTTGCGCTGCATCTGCTCCTCGGTTCGACCTCTCGCCGTAATTTCTCCAAATGCGTCTGGCAGCACAGCGCATGTGAAGCTCTGGGGGGCTAGGCGACAGGGGGCGACAGGCCTGATGTTCCTGTTTGTGCCGTGTGGCCAGGACAGTCTGCAGTTGATTGGCCTCACAACCATGTAGAAGAACATAGAGATACACATACATAAACTATGTAAATAAAGTGTGCAACAGACTTTCTAGTCTTGCTTGACAGTCTTGTTCTGTGCGCTCCATGCGCCTTGGCTTCAAAGTCTTGCTGCTTTTGGTCCCAAATGTTGTTGAATTCCTGGGACTCTCAGTCTCAGGGTTTCGTGAGCACCGAGACTAATTCACTCGAAAACTTCGAATCTCCTGTAAGCCTAGCATGTGCGCTTCTTCAACACCCATGCGCTCAGCAAGCCTGAGACCAAGCAAGAAACAAAACCTGAAGACACAAAAACACCAAGTTAAGTTTCCGTAAAGATCTAGGAACCAAATCATTAGTGCGAGCGCTTGTTTAAGGAAGCGTGAGCTATCCTGCGTCCAGTTACTAGAAGCCAACTAGGAGCGAACCTGAGCTTACTCCCTTACCTAATCAAGTAGGAGCGGGCTAAATAAAAACAATCCAATAAACGTGAAAATGGAAAGATTTGAAGTGTCAAACCCACGGACGTGCAAATATTTGGCAGCAAAAGTCGAAAGAGTGCTCTTATTGTTGCACGTTCTGAGCCCACAACTGCTGTTCCAAAAGGGCATCTCGACGACTTTTCTCCTAAGACATGACAAGCGAAGAAAGGAACACAAATGAAAACAAGGTGAAACCAAATGGAAAAATTGGGGCGCTTCTCAAAGCGTTCTTAGCGCCACCTCGTGCTGTCGAAGTTGATCCAAGCGAAGACGGGCCAACTCAGCCTCTTCATACCTGGAGCAACTGAGACCGTGTGAACAAACTGATCAAGACTTCCTGTTTGTAAATCAAGCAGGTCGGGTCGAAAGGTAGTCTGCGAGGTGTCTCAAACAAAACATGTGTGTATATATATAGTTATAGTTATATTTATTGGGAGTTCCAAAAGTAATTGCACACTTCACCACACATTAAAAATGGATTCTTCCGTGCCTTCCAGTTTGTTCGCACTCAACCCCTGAGCATCACAAAATCGGTGTGTCCATCTATCAACCATGTCGAATCACAAGCTGCTGGCGATGATTTTCCAATGCTCGCAGAAGTTCCTCGATGCTGTGACCCTTCTCCTTCCAAACAGCAAGCCTAGAAGCAATCACCTCCACCCTACTAGCGATGGCCTCTGTCTAAAGTTTCTGAACAGTTACACCCTCCTCATCGTCAAGAGACCCCTCTCCGTTCATCATCGCAAGCAATCATGGTCCATGCTTTTGAGCCACCATCGCGCAGTCGTTTCATCGTGAAAACAAAACGCTGAGCAACCTATAGCAATGCCCCAATTGACAAAAACAAATCGGAACACAAATTCAGATGACAAGAAATTGTCCAGCTTAGCTGCACACGTTGAGAATTTCTGGGTCTGCGATACCTTTTGTTTCACATCAAACAGGCAACATTAAAGGCGTTAAATACGCAACCAATCGGTCGAGCACGGACGAACGGCAGCACGCATGATGGAACCCAGGTTGTTGCTACGTAACAAAGTTTTTAGCACGGAATCACATGCGGTAACCCCCGGACAATGTGCAAACCAAACACTTTGCCAATCTCGATTAGCAGAGAAATTGTCCGATGAAACTCGGCCATGAATTCAATATGTGTTTGCAAAACATCTTGGCAAACTCGTTGGAAAGATATCTGATGGGCACCTCGTTGTTGGATCTTTGCATCTGCTTTTAATCATTTGGGGAGATGCCGTCCGTGTGTTTTCACATGTCGCGGAGCTCGTTGATCCTTTGGAGGAGGAGCATGCGTTCGAGGTGTCATCGCACACGAGACTTTAGGGTTGCTGTGAAGCCATGCCGGAGCCAACGGGTCCGGCACGGGACACGACGCCTGTAGTCTCCAACTACACACTGCCTCCACCAAAAGTTTCTCTAGGCTTCTCTAGCCATGTCTAGCCACATCAAATCTTTTCAAAGGTTATACTGCCAAGTCAGTCAACAAAGGACCACAAAGGACCACGAACCAAAGTCAGCTCCAACCCCAAGTCGTCAAAAACGAAAAACGACCCAAGAAACAGGCACGAGGTGATCCATACTGGCTACGCACTATCTTTCACACTTTGCGACCAAAATAGTATTTTTGAGCCAAAAAAATTCGTGGTGGGAGAATTCGCAACCCTCATGGAAGGACTCCAACACCAATTCAGGGGAAAGGTCGGCTTCTCCTTTAATGAAGCAGACGCCAGGCTCAAGAGAATTGCGTGCTGCAAGTGCTGTAATTGCTCTTGGGCGTGCTCTGACAATGATTTGAAGACTTCTGGAGCAGTGCTCATGAGAGAAAATATCCCTTGTTGACCTTCCCTTTCTGTCGTTTCTCTCGTGCGTGGATTTGGTGCGGTTGGAAGTCGGGCAAGGGCACACAACGAACCAGCGCGATGTTGTGGCCATACCCACTTCGGTTACAACGGCTGAGGTCAGATCTAAGCCATCGTTCCTGCCGAAAGCTGAGGCAACTGTGATCCGATCCAAACCCACAAGTAACAATCAGTAGGGTGTAAGATTTTCGGGACCCAACAGTCGTCAATCAAGTAAGGAGCTATTCGATGACATATTCGATGAAAGTTTCGGATTTTTTTACTGCATTGGTATGTTCCTGTGTGTATTGAAGGGAGGCGCACGTCTTTGGGCGAGGGCCACTAGGTTCAGCATATGTTGTAAGAATGCGAGAAAAGCATGGCACTATGGCATGGACTCCCTGTGAGCCGCCATCTCAGGATCGGTAATGCACCACATACTTGCGACAGTTTCACCAAGTAACGTGTGACCGTCAAGAGAGGCGAGCAACATCACGGCACGAAGAACCGGATGTGTTCGCGGAACGCGCGCAGTGGACCTTTTCCACCAACATGCTTGGGCCACTATGTGACCGGTTCGATTGTCGTTCAACCTGTACTTCATGTGAGGTGTCGTGACTTCATTGAATTGCTAACACCCCACCTAAAAGCTGACGCGTCCTAGTGGCTGCTTTTACGCCACACCTTCTTCAAAGTACTTTCGGACGCTTTCGTCCCAGTTGATCTCCCACTGGCCCGAAAGGACCATCACGGAGAAATTGGCAAAATCACGCTTCTCGCTGTCGTTCCAGCGCAGCACATGATCAAAAGCTGCTCTTGGATCCTTTTGTCCATGCAAAGTTGAAATCCGGCACTGCAGAAATTCTTTCAGCAGGCCAGGTGTGAAAATTCCTGCCTCTCTCACTTTTCTTGTTGCGCGGTCTTCGTCAGCCGGCAGGTACTTCAGGATTGGGTCCATGTCGTCCCAATTGGCATCAGCTGGCGGATTGTTTCGGTCGTATTCGACCCATCTTCCATCTTCTTGGGTCACTGAAGGGATCTCATCAACTTCCATGGCTTGGGCATCAGGGTTCTCATTGTTGTTCCTCTCACCGGCTTCACTCCGGGCTCCACGTTCTGATCTCGTCGGGCGGTATCTCCTGTAGAGTCCCGTGGTTTCATTGCCAGTGAAGTACTCTTCTCCACTTTCTGCTTCTTCAGAGTTTGTCAGCACCCTGTACTCTCTCATTCTCTGCAAGACTGGGTCCCAATCTGTTGTCCATTCGCCAATCCACTCATAGTTGGCATCACGCTCCTCTGAGCTTGTCCTGGTGTCGTTTCGGAACTCTGGTTCTAGCTGTCGATCGATCAGGCTGTTGAAGTGGTTCAGGAAAAATTGTCCTGCCTTCATATGTCCATTCTCCATTGTTCATGGACCACATCTGAGCACGCAGGAGCATGTCACGTCCGCTTCTGCGATCTCGTACTTCTTGTTCTCGGGTTTCTCGCAGAATTCCTTCTCTGAACATTCTTTCATCTTGCTGTCTTTGAAGCTCCATCGTGATCTCCTGCCGAAAGAAGCGCAAAGCTGTTCTCACAAGAATGCTCAACCGAATGCGGTACTTGTAGCCCACAATCATGCCACAAATGAACACAGCCATCGTGCACAAAAAGAACCATTGGAAAGACCATAGGTAATCTCCGAATCCAAGCTCTTTCTCTCGGCTCTGGGTGTAGTTTCCATCATGCAATCCAAGAACACCAGGTTGTAGCAGTAGCAATGTCACTGCACGAACCATGTTAGTTGGGATCTTGATCTTGTAGTCATGTTCATCGGCCACCAAGCTTCTGACCATCTCCTTCTTCACCACCTTCATCCTTTGCGCCATCACCTTCTTGGAGACTATTTCGTTGAATGCACTCTCTCCCACCGGAGAGAAGAAATCATCTTGTCCTTCTCCTTGGAGTTCAACCACTCCAATCAAGTGCATGAGAAACTCTCTGCGCTGCCTGGTCAGTCTTTTGGTGCCCAAATCTGACACGTTCCAGAGCGTTGGGATGCCATCCATGGTCAGCACCTCTTTCTTGACTTCTAGCTGCATCCACAGATATCGAGTATCTATGTGTTTGAGTCTTCCAACTCCCAATCTCTCTGCGAATGCCCTGCATGAAGTGCTGTCGGTGATTGAGCGGATCTTCACAATCCTCTTGCTCAGAAATTCCCAGAGGTCTTTGATCTGAATTGACTCAGCTGCACCACCAGCTGCTGCTAAGAACTCTGCCTCACAGGAACTCAAGGAGATTGCTTTCTGCGATCTCGACCATGCGCTCACCAAGCAACCATTCAAAAACAGCATTGCTGAGCTCACTGAACGCCGTCTTTTCTTGTGCTGGACTTATCTCCAGCCCAATCACTGTCCGTGAAGCTCTGCAGCAGGTCATGGTCACTTTCATCATCCTGCTGGCCTAGAATCTCTGCCTTCTTGCTCTTGTACTTGGTGTAGGGCAGTAGCAAGCCATAGTTCTCTGTCCTCTTCAAATAGGAAATAACATGCCTTAGCTCAATCTCTGCTTTCTTCGTTGGAAGTGCCATGAACTGGGACAGATTCCGCACACAGTGTTGGGTGTCAATCCGGTCTTGGGAAATGTAGAGCAACGTGCCTAAAGCTGATCGAAACCGATGCTGCTCACCTGTCTCCAATCTGTCTGCAGGATCTGTGGGTGAGGTTGTAGAGCTCAAGAAGTCCTGGAACATATCGTTCATGAGGCATCACCACCAGTCCGTCCTTTGTAAAGAAATGTTTTTTCTTCAAACATCGGACTGCTTCTTCTGGAGGTTGATCTTCCCATGGAAGGATTCCAGATTCACTGAGCGCAAATCTCTTCTTCATTGCCTCAAGCAACCATTCCAAGTCTGCCAACTGTCCTGCTACAATCAGGTCATCAACATGGCATACTGCCCCCAGCTGCTTGCTCTCATGTCTGAACAGGGAAGGTAAGCTCATGTGGCTCTGAAAGCCAAGGTCCCGAAGATGGTCGCTGAGGAAATCAAGCCATCGAGCTGCTGCATCCCTTTGTCCAGGCAAGCATTTGCGTTGGCCAGGAAGTCTTGTTGTTTTTTCTTCTGGTTTCCACCACTATCGCTGCTCCACCAACACCAATCTTGTTTGATCCACCAAGAGGAAGGCATCTTTTATGTCGAGGAAGCACAAATGCCACTTCAAGATCACATGAGTTCCGAGCACTAGTCGAGTTGCCGCCAAAGAGGATGTTGGTGCAAATGTCTTTGCTGTTGAGATGTCATTTCCTTTGAATTCTCTTGCAACAAATCTGCACCTTCTTTTCCACTGTCCACCTCGAACTCGCCAGTCGTAGACAGATCGAGTTGTCAAAATCTCACCTTGCTCAAGTTTCAAGGTTGTTGGCTCTCGAATCACTCCCATCTCCAGGAGTCTGCTTATCTCTTCTTGTCCTGCAGCGGCTTCAATCTCTTTCATTGTCTCTGGATCAACTTGCGGAGGCTGTCCTTCATCTACTGCTTCAAGCCGCACCATAGTCCAGTCCATCTCGGGTTCATCGTTCACGTACTCCTCAATCTCAGTCTCCCATTGTTCTTCATTGACTGGATGACTGTCTTCAGTCACTTTGTTCACATTGCCAGCATAGTGCGGTGCATACAAGTGGGTAGGACTGCCTTCAGGACTTTCAACTCTTGGAACTTTGGCCTTTGGTTCATTTGTTCGGCTATCGTCCACCATCTCCTCTGGTCTGCTTGAAGTTGAGGGAACCTTCACTTGGTGTCGCGGGTGCCTTATTGCCAACTTCATTGCCTTCATCCATGCCATTGGTAGAGGAGGTACACGAAGAAATTTTGCGCCCCTTTCTTCTGACTTGTCCATTTCTCCCCCAACATGCTTTGATCTTCTTTCTCGATGCTCTTCTGTTGGAGTTTCACCAGGATGATCACGAGCATACTGCATGACATCATCGGCGTCTTTGTCCCTGACATCTTGCTATGCCGGGCCTTCACCTGGTTCATCTGGCTTTCCATCATCTGCATCTGGATCTTGGCGTTCACCTCCATGTCCTCTTCCAGGTCCTCGAACACCTCTTGGAATCATCGGTGTCATTGGAAGCAATCGAAGAGGTCGTCGAGTATTTGGGTTTCTGTAAGGCTTCTCCTTCACCATGAACAAGTAAACTGACCTCCAAGGTTGGCCAGTTCTCCTCACAGCTTTGCCTCGAAAGTCCTGATGAAGCCATCACCATGTGCAGGTCATCTTCTTCTGTCTTTCCAACCCAGATTCCAGGAATCCTGTGAGGTCCTTGCTTCAATCCCGGCCGTCTGCTCAAGACCATCACATATTCTCCAAAGCACACCACTTTGCCCACATATCGTCTGCCGTAGGCCAACTCAAAGGGCGCCATCTGAGTAGCTCTGTGGCTGCTGAAGCGATTGATCACCCAAGCGGCATGCACATAGGCCCAACTCCATAGAGCATGGTCTCCTGGCAAGAAAATCAGGCATCTGTCTTCTGCCATCTTCACCAAAGCTGAAGCTTGTCTTCGAAGAGTTTGGATCGCTCTTTCCACACGGCCTGTCTGGCCCTTCTTCTTGCTGCAATGGTTCATGGCCAAGGAAAAAGTTGTCACCTGCTCAGCCTGTCCTCGAAGATCTGCTCCCTTGCTCTCAACGGGCATTGCCATCAACATTCTGCTCTCACAAACTACTCCAACAAGCACCACTGTCAAAGCCGTCTGGCTTGAGGTCTTGCCTTCAGATCTGCCGAATCCATAGTCCAGCTGTATCGAAGGGGATGTTCTTCTTTCCTCCTCTGACAGGTCCAGTGGGCGCTGAGCATCAGCACGGCTTTTGCAAGAAACACAAACATCACACCAAGGTTGGTAAGGAAGATGAACCAACTCATGAAGTTCTCGTTCTTGTTGGCTGGGCTGTCGAGGAATGGGAACATGTACAAGTCCTTTGTGCTTGTTTTGTTCTTTGTACAATCGATTTGCTGAGACAAAAAATTGTTGGTGCTCAATCTTCTGAACTTGTTGATTGAGTCGATGCCACAATGACTTCTTTGAACCACCGGTCCCAATGCCTAAGTATTCTGCAGCACTTCGAAGGGTTGCTAAGCTGCTTTGCTCCGTCAACCCAACATCGTTCACCACCAAATTTGCTCTGTTGCTGAAAACCGGCAATGGACCCTCCCAAGCTTCGCCAGAATCATGCTGGTCCACCTCTTCTTCTGTCACCTGGTTCTGAGGTTGAAGCTCAGCTGGAACTTGTGGTTCTGGCTCAAAGCAAAAAGCATTGCTGTCTGTTCGCCAACAATGACTCCAAAGCTTTGCGCTGGTTCACGCTTGCGCTGAAGAATTGTCAACACCTGAGTCTCTTCTCCAGCGCATTCAGGAATCTCAGCCTCAGGATCCGGCAAGGTGTAGTACCGCCTGCAATGTTCAACCAGCTCCCAATCACCATCATCCCGACGACTGAAGGTCGTCCTCAAAGGCCACCAATGGATGTTCCACATCAATTGGGCATTCTCATACTGCTTGCTGTGGAACTTGAACTTCACTGGATTGCCATCAGGCAAAGTCCGCCAGGCATTCAGGCCGTAGAAGTCCATCACAGGTTCATTCAACTTGACCACTGTCATGATCACCATCATCTCGTCGTCATCTGAAGGAGTCTTGACCACATTGACTTCTCCTCTCTCTTCCTCTGGCTCTTCGCTGATGCGGTTGATTCACCCATAGAGCGCTAGACTATTCTTCTTGAAGTAGAGCGGGATCTCGCATTTCTGGTCTGGAGCAATGAGGTTCACCCCAGCTTCACACTGTCCGGGTGTCAACCGCCAGCCCTTCTGAAGAAGCCTCCCAAGACTCACCAACGGCGTCTGAACGGAGGCCACGATGAAGTCGTCCTCAATGATGACTGTACCTTTGAGCCCCAAGTCGCACTCCACTTGTGCGAGCTTTCTTCCGTAGGTCCTCAATTGGCTGCCCTGGGCGTCTTCCAACACCGCCTTGCGACCAGTCTGAGGTCGACCTTTGCTTGCCATGGCCTTTGGGAGGATGCTGCAATCTGCTCCGGAGTCCAAGACTATCAACATTTTCTCCTGAGACATTCTCACCATGCCCACATGCAGGATCTCTGGCTTTGTCTCCGTGTTCTCCATGATGTAGCGCCTTGCCCTCCATGAAGTGGTCAAAGGATTCCTCAGTCTCAGAATCATGTCCAATGCTGAAGCTGACAACATTCACTTGGTAGTGATCATCAGAGATCCAGCTCTCGCCACCTTCACTCTGGATCTCATAGAGAGCGGGTGTGACTTCTTCATCTCTTGGAGTTGCCACATGATACAAGGTCACCTGTCGGACAGTCTTGGGAACATTCGTCGAAGCCACCGATGAAGTCGTAGTTGATCTCTTGCCACCTGCTGAGCTAGCAATCTCACTCTCGGCCAAGGTCTGCTGGGTCACTGCCTGTGCTCTGTTTGGACATTCATTGCCCCAATGACCCTGTTGGCCACACACACGACATGTGTTGTTGTTCATCATGCCACCTTTGACCTTGCCACGACCGCCATATTTGCCTTTGCCTTTCTTGCCGCCTTTCTTGCCTTTGCTTCCCTTCTTTCCTTTTCCTTTGTAGCTCTTGCCACCATACTTGCCGCCACTGAAGCCAAAAGGAAACCAATTTCCCTTCTTGCCTTTGCTGCCTTTCTTTCCTCCTTTGTCTTTTCCTTTCACTTGACCAACTTGATCGACTTCCATTGGAGTCGGTCCATTGTTGCCACCAACACCCATGGAGTTCTGGACCATCTTGAGGTAGGTGTCACCACTCCATGCTTTGCTATTCTTGTCCATGAGGATGAGTTTCTCTTTGAGGGCTTGGTAGTCCACCTTGTCGTCCAGCGTGAGTTCAAGATGCTGCCTCACATTTGGAGTGACACACCTGAGCACTGTAGCCACAACTAAATCCTCTGGCATTTCGTGTCCAGATGCCAATCTGTACTGGTCAAGGAGCAAGTCCAATTGAAGGAGGTTCTCAAGCATAGCTCATGATTGCTTGGCCTACCGCCATCGTCCGTGGTCTTGCCTTCGGAACAGACAAATCCCGAAGTTGTTGCCGGACTAAAAATCCATTTTGTTCACCAGCGGCTGCTCGAACCAGCTGTGAAGCAGGTCCCTTGATATAGGATGCCAAAATGGCAAAGAACTTCTTTGCCATCTCTCTCACTTCTTCACTTGCAAAATCTGACAGCTTGCAAGGTTCATCCAAAGCCTCAACATCTTTCAGAAGCTCTGCATACTTGTAGTTGCCGTCAGCCAATTTGTGAAGCTCTCCTTCCAGGCCACATACCTCATAGGGTCATCGACCTCAAAACTTTCAGGAGGACGTAGAATCTTTGAAGCTTCGCTGAAGCCACCTCCATCACGCCTGTTTTCCATCTTCTCCATCACCGATGAGGAAGCTCTGGCTGCCGTGGTAGCTGCATCTGCTAGGGTCATCACCTGGGACAGGATGCGATTCAGCTGTTCTTGATCCATGCCATAGGTGTTGCACCACAAAGTCATGAAAAGGAGTCCACGAAGTTGCAACTTGGTCTCAAACCGTCCACGTAGCCTTCCATTCCACTTCTTCTTCTTGTAATAGCCCAAGTGGCCCTTCATCACTTCACGTCTTGAATGAAGTTGTTTACCCATGTGCATTCGGCTCACCATCAAATCAGCCCCAACACCGACCATGAAAGCCAGGATGTACAATGCTCTCCAACCAATCTTGTATCTCACCTTGTTCAAGACCTGGGACAGATCATACTCCGGAAGGATCTGGCTCATAAAATCGAGAAAGAGGTTCTTGGAGTCGATATAGTAGCTTTCAAAGCCCACGACCTGCATCTCTCCATCTTCATTCATGAAGTCCGAGTGCCAATCTCCGACCTGTCGATGCCCACATTGACATCGACCACCCATCAAGCTTGGGAGCCAATCCCCAGCTGCGGAGAGGTTCTCGAAGTCCATCCAGCCCATCACAATGACCTTCGGCCATGAGCTGCCTTTCCTGAGCGGGACCAATCCGCTTAGCCAAAGTGGTTCCAATCCACGGCTCATTTTCCTTCTCCATAACCACCTCTTTGAGGTTCTGGCCAATGAGGTTCCAATCCTCATCTACATCCTTCACATTCTCCACCACCATGAACTTGTAGAAGAGCTTGCTCCTAGTAGCGATGCCAGGAGCCTGTATAGTAGCGTCCGTGCTCCTAGTAGCGATGCCAGGAGCCCCTATAGTAGGGTCCTTGCTCCTAGTAGCGATGCCAGGAGCCCCTATAGTGGCGTCCTTGCTCCTAGTAGCGATTCCGCGTCCTTGCTCCCAGTAGCTTTTTTTGCACGGGTCGAGGCGCTATGTGTGCAGAGGATGCACAAGTCACCTTAAGCTAGTGAAGAGAGAGTTACGAACCAAGAAGCCAAGCAACACCGCACCAGAACAAACAAAAAACACACAAAACCCAAACACCAAAACCCCCAAAACAAAGGCCAGGTTCGTAACTCGAGACAAAATTGTCGGAAATGGACTGCTAGACACATGAGGCTCAGGGAAAGCCACTGTGTCAGCTGACGAGGACTTCAAATCATCGAAAGCACGAGACAGCGGAGCCAAAACATGCAGTGTTGTTGTGAGTTGTGAGCGTGCACGATTCCGACAAGGCCAAAATCCCCCCCCCCAAAGGGGGGGAGACGGCAGCTGTGCTCTTCGAGTTTGCAGTAGCGATGCCACAAGCCCCTTCTGTAGCGTCCTTGCTCCTAGTACAGGGGAGGCCCACTCTGGCGACCCCGGGCTCCACAACGCTTTTCAACCTCGTTTTTGGGGCCGCCAAATTCACTGCTGCAACTGCTGCAGCTCACCGTGCGACTTGGAAACAGCTGCGGGCTAAAATTCTAACCAGGCCACCTTCAAGCCCTGTGGTTTGAAAAAACGCAACAACCAATCCACTTTCAATTGCGACTCCTTTAAAAGTAAGTTCCGGGGCCCCGTTCGGCCTCGTCGACCATTGGAAAACTACTTCTGCCTTGGGTTCAACTTCCAAAACACCCACTCCACCTCAAAAAACTTGCAAGCTCGACTAGAAAAGTGCTCAAGTCATTCTGGGGCATGATTCCAACCAACTCAACCGCCTATCCAACGCAAGGTCGCTTACCGTAAGCTACGGCGCGCAACCCACCAAATATCCAACTGACCACGCAACGCCACCCCTTCCACCCACCCAAACGGACGAACAACAAACAGCCGACCAACAAAAAATACCAAGCGCGCAAAACACCCATCATTACACCATGCCAGAACAGCTGGATCGCAACGCTAGCTTGGCCACGGGGTCCGGGAACCTATGGGGGCATCACGTGTGGGTTGCCTTGGTTGGGTGTGGTGACCCAATAGACCGGCTTAGTTAAAAAAAATACTTTTTAGACAATTCCTAAATTTTAACTAAAACGTAGAATTCCTAGAAAATAGTTAAGTTATGTTTTAGTTAAAATTTTAGAAAATAGTTAAATATGACTTTTAACTATTTTATAAAAATTTAGCTAAAATATGATTTAACTATTTTCTGTAAATTTAACTATTTTCTGTAAATTTAGCTGAAACAGATTTAACTATTTCCTGTAAATTTAACTATTGTCTGTAAATTTAGATATGGAAACTTCGAACAAACTTCGAAGTGCCCCCGGTGAAACTTCGAAGCGATATGTTCGGAAATTGAAAGCTTTGTGAGCTCCATGTTTGCGCAACTTTTGTGAGCCCATGTGCAAACATCCATTCATGCTGTCATCCACTTAGTCTCATTCATGCACTCATTCGAGCAACCATTCATTTATGCATTCACACATCGGTGCATTGGTACAAACCTTTGAGTTAAACCTCCTTGAGAGAGGAAACCTTGAGAGTTCACTGCATCCGCTCATTCATCCATTCATTCATTCAGTCAGTCAGTCATTCACTCATTCATTCGCTCATTCAATCATTCATTCATTCATACAAACCTTTGAGTGAAACAACCTTGTGAGAGGAAACCTTGTGAGAGGAAACCTTGTGTGTCTTTATTCTATAGTCTTTCTTTTCTCTACCTCTTTTTTTCTCTCTCACTCTCTCTCACTGGCCTGGATGTTGTTTTGAAAAAGAGGCCAAGCCAGCATGACCGAGCGGGACATCGCCTCTTGTTCGTCCCTGGCGTGCTTCTGTTGGTAGACTTTGTACGCCTCCGTGAAGAGCTTGGCGCCAGTGTTCATCGAGAAGACTCCACTGTCAGACTTATTGAACAACTGGTTGATGACGTTGGTGCGAAAATCTCTGGGCGAAGGACTCGACTTCGCGGTCTCGTCGTATAGGTGGAGTATATGCTGGGGGATCTGCCCAGCTGCACGCATCCGAGCAAATTTTTCACCTTTCCCTTTGTCGCGCTTGGCCAAAACCATGGTGCCAGCTTCACTGTCATGGTCCTCCTCCTCAGGAGAAGCCGTGGCACCCTTGAGCTTGCGCAGGGTTTCATTCACGCTCGGCATCGCTGCCGGCTTCTTCCTCGGCTGTGCGGCGTCATCCACATTGGCCGCAGGGCGCTTGGAAGCGGCTGGCATGGTCCAAGGTTGAGACACACACACAAAGCTGTCGATCAGGAGCGTTCGTTCACTCTCTCAAACCAAGAAAGCTGTGGAGCAACAAAGGTTCAAGGACACCAACAAAAGGTTTCAAGATGGTCATCAGGTTCCAACAAAAATTATCAAGGTTGTTGTCCGATCACAACATGAAGTTTTAGCGTTGCTAAAGTAGTGGTTCGAAGTTTGTTCGAAATTTCGAACAAACTTCGAATCGAGCATTCGAAGTTTCATTCGAAGTTTGCTTCGAAGTTTGTTCGAAGTTTATAAGTATGTATAAGTTGAAAACATTGGTAATTACAGTGTTTTTGATATACATCAAATAAACTTCGAATCAAACTTCGAAAAAATATTGAACAAACTTCGAACAAACTTCGAACAAACTTCGAAGTAGTCCACTTCGAAGTTTGTTCGAAACTTCGAACAAACTTCGAATCAGTCATTTCCAGATTTGAAAAACTCATGAACAAATCATCTAGGAGTAAGATCACACCAACAAACTCCCTCAATGTCTCTCAAGGTTCTCTCAACCATTTAACAAGAGTCTCTCAAGCTTTTCTCAAGACTGTCTCAAAACAAACGGGTGTCAAAGTGTCACACATCTTCATGGTAGAGGTGCAGGCTGCTGTGCAACTCATTAGTTTTTCAACGCCGCACAGGCTCTAAGGTGGCTGGAGTCTAAAAACCATAGAGCTACAGTGCTACCGTCCTAAAGCACAGTGCTCTGCTAAAGTCTCCTCCTTGGCCTGGTTCTTCGTTTGAACTTGTAGCTCTCACTGTCCATCGCGTGTGACATGGCGCCTTTTGGACTTCGGCAATTTTGGCCACTGAAGGGTCAACAGCAAACACAACTCAGTAACCACAATGTAGTACCACAAGGTTCTTCACTGAATACTATATTTTTAACTGTATAGAGTATAAGATCTCCTTCAAAATGCATGCAACTGCATGTGCTTGAGTAAAGAGGCGCAGGGCAGGACGTAGAGGAAAATCACATATGTGTTCTTCGATACTGTATATGCGTTGAAGACTTGAAGAATGACATGAATGAATGTGAACTTCATCCAGACTTGAACCACAGAGGTTGTATACCCAATCTCACCAGTGCAAACTACATAACCAAGGAAAAACTGACTCTCAGGATTCTTGCTCTCAGTAGGTCCTCTCTCAAGGTTCTCTCAATGTCCCTCACTCTCACAAGGTTCTCTCTCACAAGGTTGTTTTCATTTCCCCCTCTCTCAAAACAATGACTGCCACTTCTCTCCTGCACAGGCTGCGTTTTGCACAAGTTCAAAAATGTCTCCAAACAATCACACCTAGTGAAAGAAAAGTATACGCTGTCAATCTCCAAGCACGAACTGTCACAACTTATGTGTGTCAAGGGTTGTTTAACATATGTGTCTCGCAATGCTCGTTTGGAACAAACACGCATAACTGAGAGCAGTCGAAATATTGATCAAACTTCGAAGTACACCTTCGAAGTTTCAAGTAAACTTCGAATAAACTTCGAAGTACACCCTTCGAAGTTTCAAGTAAACTTCGAATAAACTTCGAAGTACACCCTTCGAAGTTCCAAGTAAACTTCGAAGTGCACACTTCGAAGTTTCGAAGAAGTTTGTTCGAAACTTCTTCGAAGTTTGGTCGAAACTTCGAAAGTTAAATTCTTACGATTTAGTTAATTTTTTAGGTTTTAGTTAAAATTTTAGAAAATAGTTAAACTTCTAAAACTCATTTTAGTTAAATTTTTAGAAAATAGTTAAAACATAATTTTAACTATTGCTTAAAAATTCAACTTTGTCGAAATACGATTTAGTCAAATTTAGTAAATTTAGATATATCCTATTTTTTAAACTAAGCCGGTCTATTGGGGAACATCTTGGGTGAAATGAATGGGTCCGTCTCCACGTCGACCTGGGTTGTACGGGTTACTCTGTACTTCCTTGGTGAAAATGAATGGGTTCGGTCCCACGTCACTCGGTGTGTGGATCCACTCCTTCCTTTGCTTCTCTCGGCACGTGGTGTGGAAAGGGGAGCGCCCCTGGCTGCGCCAGGTGTGTCTCTGGCCACTGGTAGAGGTAGAGCCAAGGGCTCCCTCCCAGTGCGCTAACACCTGGAGGCCAAAGCTCCGAAGCGGATTGTCAGACCTTGCATTGAGGAAGGACACTCAGTTTGGCAGTTTCAAAATAGCAATAGGGAAGGATATCCCAAGGCAGTCCGAGTTCCAATCAACGCTCGGAAGGAGGTACCGGATAGGGCCTTCTACTCTGCGCCCATGCTTCGCCATGTAGAGGTAGCCCAAGGAATCACCCAGATTGGATCGGCAGCATGGCAAAGCTGCCATCAGGCGCAGATTGTTAAGCTGCCACCCTGCGTCGTCTGCCTCTAAGACGGGGCTTTTCAGGGATGCTATGCGCTCAGTCAAATCGCAGCCCCAGGTTGTGTCCACTTTGGTCGGAGAGTTGGGCCGTTCGCCTTCGAAAGTTGTCTAGCACTAACGACAATTGAGTTCGTAATGTCCCGGGGTGACAGGACACGGGCTCTCCCTGACGGCAGCTTCTGTGGAGCGGGTATAGAGAGTCTACGCCTCCCACCTGACTTTAACTTCCTCGGTCCGATGGCGTGTGAGAACTGCAAGCGGCTAATAGAAGTGGACCTGATGTGCACAGATATCACTGACATCTGGGGCTCAACTTTTTCGTACTGTGCAACTCTGGGGGCGCTCTTTTAGGACACTCTTGTGGGACACTCTTGTGAAACACTCTTCTGGGACACTCTTGTGGGACACTCTTGTAGGAAGGACGCTCTTGTGGGACACTCTTGTAGGACACTCTTGTGGGAGCCTCTTACGGGACACTCTTGTAGGACACTCTTGGAGGACACTCTTGTGGGTCACTCTTATGGGACACTCTTGTGGGTCACTCTTATGGGACACTCTTGCCGGACACTCTTGTGGGTCAGTCTTGTAGGAGACTCTTGTGAGACACTCTTGTAGGACACCCTTGTGGGACACTCTTGTAGGACACTCTTGTGGGAGCCTCTTACGGGACACTCTTGTAGGACACTCTTGGAGGACACTCTTGTGGGTCACTCTTATGGGACACTCTTGTGTGGGACACTCTTGCCGGACACTCTTGTGGGTCAATCTTGTAGGAGACTCTTGTGAGACACTCCTGTAGGACACCCTTGTGGGACACTCTTGTTGGACATTTTTGTGGGACACTCTTGTAGGACACTCTTCTAGGCCACGCTTGTAGGAAGCTCTTGCGGGGCACTCTTTTAATTATGGGACACTCTTGATACCAATCATCCCGCTCGCCAGCGACACGCCGCGTTTACACCAGCATGTTTTGCATTCCCCAGGGGCGCGGCGCCGCGCAAACACACTTCCCACCAAGGCCGCGCAACTCCCAATGGCACTGCAACATCACGAACGTAATTTGGCCACACGGTCTGCCCATACACCGCCAGCGTCTGGCCCGAAACGTTCTCTAAAAGTCACGCGAGCGTTTCGTACGAGGGACTTCCTCCAAAAGTCACGTGCTTGATGCGAGTTTTGGACAGATTGTCTCCTTTGCCTCCTTTTACCAAACAAGCTTTTGTGTAGAAGTTCCGTTGTGGCACAAGCTCGAGGATGGAATAGCTGCCCCATCGCTCGATGAGCAGGCAGTGCCTAACTACGGTCTTGCCAGGGAGTCCCCAACAGATAAGGGACCTAGCTCGATGGGTATTAGCAATGGCATCAATAGCCCGGAGGCTCGGACGGGAGGAAGCGGCAGAAGAAGAAAGCTATGTCCCTGCCACTGGGCAAGGATGTTTCTCCTTTGAAATGAGCCTGCTGCAGCGCGCGGCACAACCTTTGCAAAGCGCTCGGTGGATGACCATTACCTGCAGGTTGCGAGATGGTTGCATACGGGGCTCGCTACGACCATCTCGAGGCAGAGTTGGACCTGTTGTCTAAGCACCGAACATACACCATCACCCCGCTTGCCCTGCTTCGAGTGCATTTCAAATTCGGGTACCTCTCCACGGAGAAATCAGACAGGAAAAAGGGAGGTCATCTCTGCACCCTTCGGCACACAAAGGTGCCAGAACGGGGTGTGCCCTAACCTTGAGAAATGCTGCGTCATTGCAAAAGCATTGTCCTGTTGCGTGCAAGGCCCGTGTGAAACAGGTGAGACCGTGGACCTATCCTAGCATGGTATATGTGCCTCTTTGTACAAAATTGGTAATGTCGGACATCAACAGAGGGAACTAAGGTTTATCCTGGGCATCCTCCATTGCCACTCTCTACCACCCGCCTGTTGGGAACGAGGAGCTAAGGCTCTCATTCCTATTGGCTCACTGTATCGTGAATGTCGAAAACAAGTTGGCGACTCTACTCATTGTTTGCACATTTCACTTGACGTAGCTTCCTGGCGGAGTGCTTATGCACCATTCCCGCCGCGAAAGCATTGCTGGCCTTTGGTGCAGGTTCTAGAAAGTCTTCTCTCCATAAATCATTGGTATCGGCCGGCAAAAATCGGAGCCATTTGGGCTGATCGAGTTGCTCACATTTGTCAAAGGCATTGGGTCGGGCATATGTCCCTCGCCATGTTTTACTTTTTCCTTGCTTGCGTATTGCTCGAAGTTGCGTGCAACCTGCAAAAGCGCGTCGCGCAATGTAAAGCAGGGATGGTGGAGTGGAAACCTCCTGTAGAGAGGCACACTTGAGGAAGGCTTCTTGCTCAATGATCCTCAAGTTGCGGGAAAGGCAGAGTTGTTGCAACTGCGAACAGTGTGCGAAAGCGGAGCCCAAAATCTCAAGCACGTCTGCTTGGAACAGATCAACAAGAGGTGATTCTACCTCCCACTGACACAGTGCTGCCACATGCTTTTTCGCACAACATGGAGGTCAGGCATGTCCAGGTTGCAGCAGTATCCGCATCATCGGAGAAGCTGCGTGGAGGAGCTGTCTGCAACTTCAAGTGGTTCACCTACCGAGCACAGTAGTTATCCTGCAGGATAGCCTTGCAGAGTTATGCACTCCTGCGCCGGGGTGCAAACAATTCGGGATTAAGGTTTTTGAAGAATGCTGCTCGCTCTTGCAACTAGAAACTACCAGTGACTCCACGAATCAATTAGCCACTGCGCTGCGGCATCTCAACTTGGAACAAGCGGAGTATGACCCCCACTGACCCATACAGGTCCCTGCCCGAGTGTTGCTTCCTGAGGCGGGACTCGTCTCGCTCTCCCTGATTTAAACTGGATACGGCCTGCAGCCTGAGAGCGTTGTCTGCAGCTTCAGTCAGTAGAGCTTTCCCGAACCCAAGTTGCGGAGATCTTGGAATCTACCTTTGCACAACTGAGTCTCTCCAGTAAGTTGCGAAGAATTCAACAAGAAGCCTTCGCCAAGTTTGCAGCTGTTGGCAGCTCGCACAGGCGGCAGAGCCTATCCGTTGAAGTCTGTCGGCAAGAAGTGCGACAATGCCAGCCTCCAGAAAACAGCAGTCCGGCAAGCATCGGTTTGGGTCCGCTGCATCTGGCTCTGGCATGCCTAAATTGATGTGACTCAGAGCTGCGCATGCTTGAAAAGCTCGAGGCCTCAGTTGGGCTTGGGGGGCTGGCCGATTGCTAGGACATTGAGCCGTGCCCACCCTCGTCAAGGAGCGACACTCTTTGAATGCTTTAGTGCCGAAATGCTTGCAACCGGGGGCAACCACTACTCGTAGAATTTGGCACCAGCTAAAGGCGCCATGCAACAGGCTGACGACTGTGTCTGGCAAGTGGACGATTTGCAACTGTCGACAGCTCCTCCACGCAGCCTCTCCGACAATCTTGACACCCCTCAGTGACATAGGGATCCGTGCTTTCTGTGGGTGTGAGCAACTGCAACGATTTACGCCCCTAGATTGGAGAGAGATTGCGCAGTTGCCTTGCTTCCCTCTTAGCCGCTCCTTGTGTACTGCCTCCACAATGCATTGCCGAGCGACATCGCTGGCACCTTTGGGCTCTCACTGCGTGCGCGCACTCTGGGGCGGTACCCTTTCCACCACAAAGGACATACACTCGGACGTTAGTGTTGACGCACAGAGAACCTGCAGAAGCATGCAGCACCACGAGTTCATGTCTTTGTCCAATGTGGCCTGCGAAGAGTCCCACGTGCGGAATTTCGGCAGGTTGGTTGTCTTATCCACAGCTCGACCCTTGATTTAGGGCCTTACTGTGGCCTGACTGTGCATTAAGCCGGGGTGTTCCTGCCAGAACCCCGACCGCTCGGTGACCCAGTCGATAGCGATTCCACCCCTGACCTCAAACCCGAAGGAATGGGAAGAGACAGGAGGTCCAGGTTACCCAGGACTGTGGAAGGGACCCCTACTCCAAGTCACTTGGGATCCGACCCTCGCAGATCCACGCTCCCTCTTACAGGCTGGGTTTCCCCTTCCTTCAATGGTGACCTGGGCACCATGCCACACGGCGTCCGTACTCGTGGAAAAAAACTCTTGCAGGCTAGGTGTCTGGGCCTACCCACCTGTGGTTGGTACTTAGTGCGCACTGAGTTGGGTCTACAAGGATGTGTAGGGTGTTCGTTTGCACAAATTGCAGTTCGCACCCGAGTGTGGTGTTGCTTCCTAGGTGGGGGAGCCTTTCTAACACCGCATTCTCAAACCTCCAAGACTGACATGCGCAGTAGGATCCACCGTGACGGACAGTTCGTCGCCTGCCAGCGTAAGCAGTATGAGGGGCCGTGCGCCTGGCTCTCTCCGACTTCTATGTCGTGGACTGGCTCCACCTTCGTCTTCAGGCATGCTCTGCACTCGGAATTCCCTGGTTTGAGCCAAAGAAGTGCATGACATAGACGCTCAGAGGAAACCTGTTTCGATTCGACAGCGACGATTTCCAATCACCCCCCTGTTTCACGGAAGGCAACCAGAGCTAGTTGCGTTTTTTTCCACGAGATACGGACGCCGTGTGGGCATGGTGCCCAGGTCATCATTGAAGGAAGGGAAAAACAATCAGATGGTGGAGAAAAGGACAAAGACAACCCCACAACAAACCAAACCAACCAAACAACCGCAAACCACAGCCCACAGGCCGAGTCTCCACCATCTTGTAGTCTTTCCTCTGCGCTGACCATCAATGGGCCTGAATTCTCGAACGAAGAGCATGGCAGCGTGGGTTTGTGCTCTAGCAAAGTTCACAAAAAGTCTACAAATGGACTTCACTTCTCAATTACCAGTGACCAGCGGCTACTGCACTGTGTAGCAAAAACATGGTCACGATGCAGGTCTCGAGCATAGCTATGCTCCAACGTCGGTTGTATCCATGTCAAAGTGGATCAGTGGTTGCTGTATGCTTCATGCCGTGGAAAAAACCTTTCTTGTAGCACAACCCATTCAACTGATTGCACTTACAAGTCCAGAGGCATATTAGTTGGTGGTGTTCACGACAGTAGCGCCACAGCAAACAACGAAAGTCTGCAGGTAAGGGTGCGACACCCTTCCGAAGGGAGGTCATCTCAGCACTCTTCGGCACCCAGAGGTGCCAAAACGGGGTGTCCCCCAACTCCGTGAAATGCGTCATTGCAAAAAGTGGTCTGTTGCGTGCAAGGCCCGTGTGAAACAGGTGAAACGTTGAACCTATCCTAGCATGGTATCTGTACCTCTTTGTACAAGGCAACTATAGCCAGCTATGTAAGGTGAAAAAAGTGTATCAAAACTTCTGGCCTGCTCTGGACTCAAGCTGAGGCGCGCGTCCAGACTCTTGATGGGTGACGGTGAGACCGCGATAGCTGTGGTCAGAGGGACGTGTCTTCATTCCAGACCAGGGGTGTATCCCATGTCCCAGATCATATGCAGCCAGGGTGGCCATCTCATATCCGGACAAATGGCAAAAAGCATTTTCTTCGGCATGGACTCCTCGCCATTTGTGTCTTCCTGGCACTTGACGAGCCTCTTAAGGGCAGTGCAATCCAAGAAAGCCCTACTTCCAATATATTTTAGCGAGGGCGGGATGGTAAGCTCAATTTGGGCTGCACAGTTCATAAAGGCTTCAACCCGAATTGTTTGGAGAGTAGGCGGAAGGAGAACTTCTCTGAGGCTAGTGCAGTGCACAAAGGTGAATTCCTGGAATTTCTTCAACGTTGGTGTTGAAGAGGTCAACTCTCTCAAGCAGTCAGCAACTGTCACACGCGTGCTTTTTTTCCACGAGTACGGACGCCGTGTGGGCATGGTGCCCAGGTCA
>CAXAMN010009280.1:0-14968 GCA_963970005.1 Durusdinium trenchii | reverse complement strand
ATCTGTACCTCTTTGTACAAAATTGGAAATGTCGGACATCAACAAAGTGTGAAAACACAGTAGCAACGCGCCCTTTTCGGTCCCGCTCCTTGAGCCAAAGTTACACTCATTTATAGACTGTCTTCAAATGTCCTCTTAGCTTCTTAGAAGCACATCCACTCTTCTTGCAAGAGTACATGACTGTACCTAGTCATCTCCAAACTACACAAACTGCAAGGAAACTACATCAAACAGTCTCTAAAGACATCGTGCTCTACCAAAAGGTTCTCTAAGCAGTTCCTAGCCACAAGTTGCCACTTCAAATATCCTCCTGCTAAGGTGGTCAAAGGTCAAACACAAAAAGGGCACAGACCTCCACTCAGCTCCAACCCCAAGCACTCCAAAAACGAAAATTCCCTAAAGAAGCAAGCACTAGGTGAGCCATACGCTGTACACGTGCGCTGTACGCTACTTTTCACACCCCTTCTTGGGTCGCCTAGGGCTACCTGCCTTCTTCTCCTGTCTTCTTTTCTTCTTCTATTCGTTTTGTTGGAGCAACTAAGGATCAGACATCAACTAAGATCCAAACTTCTGCCCTCAAAGGTGATCTCAATGACATCAATCCAGAGGTGAACTCGAGCTCAAACCAAGCAAAACTCCAGATCCATCAAAGAAGCAACTTCGATCTTCAACCAACACGCATTCAACCAAGGACAAACGTACAAGAAGGATCTCTCAGAGGTGGGTCATGGAATCTCATGGGTTGATTCCTTGTTTCATTGACCCTTTTCAACCTCATCATCGAGATCCTCAAAAGCACAAGGCTTTCAAGGACAACTTACCTGTCAGCTCAGGAAGCACAAGGTGATCTAGAGTTACCATGCCGTGCGAACCTCTGACCTCAAGACCTGACAAGTTCACAAAGTTGACATCAACTGCACAAGATGAAAACTACCAAGGTTACCTAGACACGAACTTGCAATGAACATAGTTGCAAACAAGCACAATTGAACTCGCAAGAAAACTCGCTAGAAGCTAAACCTGCGATGAACAAAGCTCCAAGCCACTGCACAAGACATCACAAGAAACTCTCTCTAGAGGTTACCTGGTCATGAATTGGGTTCCAAACATCCTGAATCAAGTGAACTCGTCTTGCCACAGCAAACTCAAACTCAAAATCACAGACCCTTTGCCACACTGCACGTGTCTAATTCCACCTGCCTTTCTGATTTGCCTTTCTCTTGCTTCCTCTTGCTTTCTCTTGCTTCCTCTTGCTTTCTCAAGACAAGATAACATCTTCAAACATGAACTCCCCAAGCAACAAGCAAGCAAGACACGAACAAAATGGCCTCCAAATCATATCTCCATAAATTCAACCTGACATCACACGTTCAAGCACGCCCCAAGCCAAGGTCAAGCCAAGTTCAAGCATGGTGGCACATGATGTTCTGAAAACACAAGGAAACACTCCTCCTTTTCTTTTTCGTGGTGCAAACTGCTGGGCCGCAAAAATGGCCTTCTAAAAATCATGCCATTTCTCTGATGGCAAGGGACTGCAGGTTAGAATCAGGCTGCCATCCTTTTGGAATAGTCATCGTAGATCCATCCGCCAACTTCACCTTCTTAAACCCTGACGCTCTGGCGGCTGTAGCAAAGTGGTTCCAGGAATCTTGCCCACTCCAAGTGCTGGATTCTGAAAGGCTGCCGGGATCGTACTGGACCCTGGACATCCCATCGACACTGGTGGTGCCGGCACGGGTGGTGGGGTCGAAGCTTGTTGCTGAGCGATATTCTGAGCAGCATGCCGAATGGAGATCCGCTGCCTTTCAATCAACTCTTTGGGCAACTGGTTCCCCTCTTTGACATTTTCGTTGAGGGCGATCACGCTCTCGCAAGTGCGCTGCGAATTTTCAACCTCTTTGGCGAGCAGCGCATTGCTCTCTCCAAGGACCTTGGCCTGGCTCATCAACAATTCCTTCACACTCACATTGACAAGCTTGGCGCCCGATCCACTGACCCTGCCAAGCACAATTCTCCAGCTGCTTCTGGATCGCTTTGACTTCCGCCAAGAGCGGGGCTTCTTGCTCCCCGTTGACCTTAATGTTGGCCGCTGGGGCAAGGATCCCATCAGACATGCGCAGCAAACTGGTATACTGGGCATCAAGCTTCGGATTGACCAAACCACTCGATTCGGCCATGCTGGATACAGCATCTTGCACCTTTGTGAAAAGTAGCGTACAGCGCACGTGTACAGCGTATGGCTCACCCAGTGCTTGCTTCTTCAGGGAATTTTCGTTTTGGAGTGCTTGGCGTTGGAGCTGAGTGGAGGTCTCACCTTAAGCAGGAGGACATTTGAAGTGGCAACTTGTGGCTAGGAACTGCTTAGAGAACCTTTAGGTAGAGCACGATGTCTTCAGAGACTGTTTGATGAGTTTCCTTGCAGTTTGTGCAGTTTGGAGATGACTAGGCACAGTCATGTACTCTTTCAAGAAGAGTGGATGTGCTTCTAAGAAGCTAAGAGGACATTTGAAGACAGTCAAAAAAAAGGACTGTAACTTTGGCTCAAGGAGCGGGACCGAAAAGGGCGCGTTGCTTCTGTGTTTTCACATGGAAGCGGAGCTCCGAGGATCCTAAGGGTGAGGAGCAGACGCTTGAGAGAAGAGTTTTTGTTTTTGGAAAGGTTTGTAGAAACCTGCAGCTTGTTTGAGCTATGGCCGACCAGATGTCGCCAACTCCGATGAGTTCTGTGACTTTTGGACCCACTGTTGTTCCTGTGAGTCCAACAGCTGAAGGGACTCAGCCAGCGAGTGCAGAGCCTGGAGTGTCGAGTGGCGATGTTGGAGCAACAAGGATCCTTTGATTGCACCCGATCCTGTTTTGCACGACTTCTTCGCATGAGTGTTAACGAAGTGGCGAACAGATTGATCCTTTGCAGACTAGTGATCCTCAGTTGTCTTTCCATTCAGAGCCTGGTGGTCAGCAAGCTTGAGAGATGCTTTGTGGGGAACTTATGGTCCTACTGCTGGCTATGCCGAGAACTTTGAATTTGCCACAGTCATGTTCGCATGTTGGGGACAGGTTGCAACCTGGAGGTGTCTTGATAGGAGGTCAGGATCAGTTGGGAGCGCCTGTTCAACAAGAAGGTGGGCAGCAATCTCAGCAGCCGAGTTTTGTGCCTGGACAAGCGTTCCAGAATGGACAGAGGGGCTTGAATTTCCGCCAGCCCTGTTAAAGCTACGGGCAACTGTTGAAGGGGCCATCATCTCACTCTATCATCAGGGCTGTATTGTAATCAACACCAGGGGAGCCACAACTTGTTGCAGAGAACGCGGATCCTCTTGACATTTTCTTGCAGACGCGCCCCCTGTCAGGCTCCCTTCCGAGGAGAGTGGGCTTTTGGTCTCATGACGATAGGCTACGACTGCAAGCCCTTCGAGTGGACATACAGCCGACGGAGCAATCGGTCCCACAGCGGCGCATAGAACGCACACACCACCAGATTGAATCAGCCCAACATGTAAGAGTGCAAGGTCTACATGCTTTTGTACAGGAAATTGAACAAACTGTGGACTGAATGCCTCATGATGTACAAGGTGCTCTTCTCACTCCCCTGGCTGACCCACATTCCCAACTTTGTGGCCTGGCGTACGTAGCCTGGTTGCTCTCCCTCCTGCATCCACACGCGGATGATCATGACCAGTAGTTGCTCTGATGTACCAAGATGACCCCCTCTCTTTCTTTTGGTTCTTTGGTTGTTAGGGGCTTTAGGTACAGTTGGGCAACTGTACCTATGAGAAGTTAGCTGCATTTGATCCTCGGTAGATGCGCTTTGCTGTAATATTTGGCTCGAAGCAGGTCGTAGCGTCCAGCACACATGAGTGAGGTCAGCCTTAGCTGACATCACCATTGCTGCCGTTCGTTTGCTTGTTGCGCTCAGGGCAACTGCCAGCCTTAGTTGGCGGGGGCTGCATTCGTGTCTTCAAGCAGAGCAACAGTCATGTCACACGACCCGTGGATGGAGGACAATAATTCATTGGATCTCACGGAAGGGTTGGATGACAGAGTCCACGTGCCTTTTGTATACACACGTGATCATGCGGAGTGGCTGACAGCAGATGGCCAGGCTAATTTTACCAGGGGTGTGGAGGCTAGGGTGGACCAGGCTCAGGAGGAAACATATGCAGTAATGGCTATGAAAGACACGCTTAGCAGTCCCTTCGGACTTGATTCTGCCTGCCCTACTCTGGGCTTGTCCGATGTTCGAGCTCAGCCACCCAAAAGGGACGAAGGGTATCCCACTCTTAAAACAGAGGGTGATTTGCCCGATACTGCTGCCATCATTCGAACATTAATATCACACCGTGACTTGATCATGAATAATCAAATGATCTACTTAATAGTAGACAATCGCATGCCAGCAGATGTCCCGCATTGGCCGGCTTTTGCGGCATGGTGGGCTTCGCGTAGGTGCTTGGTCGGTCCCCAGGAAGAAACAACTGACATTCTTTGGGTGTGTGCGGATGCTACTACTGGACTCCACAAGGTTCCATACTACTGGGCAGGAGTTTTTGTCTTAGAGGCAGCGCGTTTCTTGTATCCTGCACAACATTTTGCACTCATTGACAATGACTGCGTGCCAGTCACGCTGTTCGAAGTGCAAGACTTGCTGCAGCTGGCGCATCAGCACCAGTGGGTTGATCTGCTGGGGCGTGCACGCTCAGAGTCTAGCTCCTGTGCAGGAATTGGTATGCTCCTCTTCACAGAGGCACACTTGGAATACAATGCAGGACTGGTCGTTTCAATCGGCAACCGCAGCAAGCACAGTCCGCTAGAACATGATACTACTGCTTCGACCCTGGCGAAGAGCCTCCAGGCGGGCCGTCTGGCCTTGGTATCCAGAGCCAGACCACCAGTCAATCCAAGTGACACAGTCATCAGTGGCACCATGTTTACCCCCTTTGTTGGTGTCGCAATGCAAACCGCCCTTGACCTCTGCATGGTTTGGTCCCTATATGGGCTCTATATGTGTAAGCACTTTTGGCCTAGCCCTGTTACCGCCCCGAATGAACGTGGTCCAGACAGCACGATCAAGTGGCCACGGCAATCCCATCCTAGAGCCCTCACCCCCGCGGGAAGAGAGCGAACGCCTTGGGTCACTAGCTGGGCTCGAGCCACATTTGAACAGGGAATATTGTCAGTACTTCCCATGCTTACTGGGCCATGCACAGTCGCGTCGTTGCCAGGTGAACACCTCTTTCAAGCTAGTGCTCTGCCGCGCAACCGAATGCGCCCTGCCATATTTCATGCCTTTGGCAAAGCCAAAGCAGGAGCGCAAGCTGCTTTACGAGAACTGGAGCAACAGGGGTGGGAAACACTACCGATTGCAATACTAGGCGTGCCCAACCTCCCCCCCGCATGGGTGGTAGAGACTTGGAAACCAATAGGAGGTTGCAAATTCACAGGCTATTTCTCTGGGGTAGCAGGAAACAGTGCCTTGCGCTTCTGCCTGCTCTTAAAGTGGCGGGCGATTCGTCCGCAAGCGACAGAACTCTTTGCAGCACAACTGCAGGGGGACAGCCTTAGCTGTCTTCCGGCAGAGTTCGGTGATACAGACGTGGAGTCAGCGTCCACGCCCTCGTCTGATACTTCTGCCAAGAGAGCGGATCGACCTGCTCAAGCAATCGAAAGCGACTCGACGCAGGGTAGTCAGGCACCTGACCCTCGTCCGTGCACTCCCTGTCCACAACAGCTGTCTCCTCCCCTCTTTGTGCCGTGGAGTCAAGTCGCCAAACTACGAGGGGTAGTTGCAGTCCACAAAGACATTGAAGCATGTCCGCACGAGGAATTGCAAGTTGCATTAGCTCACCCCCAGTGTCTTGTCCCCGGAGAAAAGGAGCAATTCCTTCAAGTCAATAGCGATTTGCTCCTTCAGCTCCGAGGCACGGTCATGCCCCTGGAAGGTATTGCACCACAGGTGTTTGAAGCTATATACCAACGTCAGCAGGGTGAAATACTCTGGGTCACTGTCCTATGGATGATTGCCCAACTTAATGGGTACTGGGTTGGCGGCACATCCCCACCACTGCCGTCAGTATTTCAAATCAACTGTGGTGGCCTGGGGGGTGGAGCCCTTGAAGGTGAGGTCCCCCCGCACTTCCATTGCACGTGTCCGCCGGTAGGAGAAAGTCAAGTCTATGGGCCGTCACTCTCCCCCGCAGACGTCCTTGATGACCAGGAATGGGGGGTTGCCTATGGCTGGTCGACCGGGGTGCATGAAGTTGCCACCCTCTTTGCGCTCACACAGAGTCCGTGCCAGAAATGGGAAGCTCTAGGGTATGGCAAGGCAACCCTGCTATACCAACGAACACAGCATGTGTTGCAAGCAGCCAGGCTGCTCCCTGCCCATCGACGGCTGCCGCACCCGGCCTTTCTCAGTGGTCTTTGGTGGAAGCTTCTTTCGCTACAGCCACTGCGGCTTCTTGCCTATTTGCCAGGGCTTGGATGTCTGCGACCGACTGAAGCAGCAGAACCTCCCCACTTTACCGTAAATGGTTTTAGTGCTGGCAGCTACACGGGAGCAGTGATTGCCTTAGCAATTCGTTGCCTCTGGCCAGGCAGTCAGATCACAGCACGCCTAGGAGCCATTGCCACGCCGAAGAGTGTCTTAGCGGCACTCGATGCCACTGCAGAGTCGGACAGGCACAACTACTATCTTGTCCATGCTGCTGAAGATTGCTTGTGTGATTGGAAACCCACAGAGAATGAGCCCGACATGTTGCAACGGTCTTTGCACATCACGTATGTAACAGACTCTGCAAGATGGATGGGCAAGCACAAGCACTGCTACTGGCACTGGCTCCAGTGCCAACTCCCTGCAGGCAAAATTAGTCTCACTATGCTGAAGCTCACCCACCCGGAGGTTATCCCTCGCCGCGATCGGATTGCCGCTCCGATGAGACTTGCCTCTTGGATTCGGTTCGAAACGGCCATGACGAGCGAGGATTGGGAAGGAGCTATCAGCCTGTTGGTGTCCAATCTCCATTGTGCTGACCAGGAGTTGCTGGTGCTACTACAAAGCTGTGTAGCAGGACAGCCAATCGCCTCCATGGAAGAAGCGCAGGAGCTGCTGCTCAAAAACTTTCGTGTTGGCAAAGGTACCCAAAGTGCATGTGCTCGCTGGCTGACGGGGATGGCTCGAGATTTACTGGCGCCGATCCCGTTCCGAGAAGTCTTTGTCATTCTAGCCCTCTTTCTCCCGCAGCTCACCTTTGTCGATGAGGCCACCACGAGACAAGAACTGTGGAGCAGCCCCACAGTTCGCAAGTTTGGCCTAGTCGTGGATGTCACGCCCACGGCCACTGGATTGCAGGGCATGCATGAATATCGCATAGCCTTTCCTTCGGGGTCGCAAGCAGCTATTTTTTGCCCAGCGCACTTCCAAAGTTGTAATTTCGAACAACTCGCCAGCAGTCCCTCGAGCACAGTGCATATGGGCTCGCAAGCTGGGAAGGCCTATCGGATCGTTCTGGAAGAACACGGCGCATGCTACTCAGTCTTGGCACTCTTGCTGGCTTTTGTGTCTCCCTCTCGAAAACGAAAAGGGGATGAATCGCCAAGTGACAAACTCCGTCGGCTGAGCAGTCCTCGGTATTGGGATGTTGCCTTAGTACCGTTCCCGGAGGACTTCGTGCCACTGCCCACACCAACCGAAACTGGACTAGCGTGCCCAGCGCCATGGGCGTTCCCACCTAGCCTATGCGTGCTAGAACCTCGAGCAACTAAGCTCCGAGTGTTGGCCATTGCGGAAGCAGGAGACACAGTCACTGCCGACCATTTATTGCAAATGGCCTGTTTGGCGGCAGAGCACAAACCCACAGTGCTGGGTATTCCGGGCCAAGTGCCTATTCCGTATCAACTAGAATGCACGGTCGTCCTATTGCAGAGCTTGCGCGCCCTCTTCCAGCTGCTGACCTCAGGCAATACAATGCAATACTGCCCCCAAGCATCTAGCTTTGCTGTTGCCCTGGGAACTGCCGCCCGGCAGATAATGGGCACATTGTTTCAATGGCTGCCAGTCTTGCGCTGGCCCTTCGAGCTGGCAGGTCTACCTTGGCAGTAGCAGGTGTCTTGGAGCGGGCAAGACCAGATCCCTGACCTTTCTCCTAGCCTGGCTGGCCCTCACCACACACCTCAAGATTGCAGTGGTGCACAAAGAGAACCCAGCGGGTCGGGCAATCACTAAACTGCTCACAGCCTTTGACTTAGAGCCGGACCACCAAAGATATTTTGTTCGACCAGTAAGCAGGGAAGAGGCAGAGACCAATACAGCTTGCACGAATTATGACCTGAGAGCAAGCGAAGCGGCATCATACATCCCTGGCTGCCACGTGGTGATCGTCACTACTGGACTGGTTTGGGACCAAAAAGGGCAAACTCACTCCACACTCAACACCCATATGGAAAATGTGGACCTGCTCATCAGCGAAGAGGCGCAGCAAGACATGGACCTCAAGTCTGCCTTCGCGCCAACAGTCCCCCGACAACCCTTCTTTCGATTACTACTTGGTGACCCTAAACAGAGCCCTGGTGGAGTAGCAGATGGACAAAGAGCTCATCGCACGCTCCTACTCAAAGCTCCCACTACTTGGTATATGCCGCATGAAATACCAGGAGTCTTTCATAAGCTCCTCCGACATGGCCGAGGCTTTGGCCTCAGCGACCTAGAAGAAACTGCCAAAGTAGCGGGCCATAGGCCCCTCGGCAGAAACTGGTTTCGCCCGGAGAAAGTCCAAGCCACGTCCTCTTTCGCTTGCCAGTTACAATCCACCTATAAAGACCTCTCCAGAGTCGACCTGGATCTCCCAGAGGGACTGCTAGTGGGGCTAGGCTATGCAGCTACCAGCCCAGACAGCCCGTTTGACTTCCGACAAGCGCAAACTGCGGCAGAGAGATCAGGAGTTGCGGGGCCACACGGCTGGAGCTTAATGCTGCCAACGAGCGCAAGAGTTGCCCAAGAAGTGTATGAGCCGTTAATAGGAATTCAGTACCCCATGTTGTGCAGTCGAATCGGAGACACTTGGCAAATTGGTACTACCTCAATCCGAGAGGATCAACGGATTGCCACAGGCCTACGTTTTGTCCACTGGTGCCATAACTCGCCCAATCTGCAGGCAAGGCAAAACCCAAACAACGACCCTACGGTAAGAGTGTACCAATGCCTCGAGGACCAACTTGCTAAAGCAGGCTCTGCCACGGAAGATATCCTGGCCCTTACAACCACTCGAGAAGGGGCCACGAACCTACGCAATTATTTCTCCATTGCCGACAAGAAGGCGAATGCAGAGACTGCAGTCAAGGTGGCAGGCGCTACAGCCAAGCATTGTATCGTCATTCACGGTGTGTCAACATTCCTTAGTGGTGAAGGACGCCACTTAGATTATGATCAGGAGTGCTTCACACGAGCGAACGTGGCATACAGCCGAGCCACTGACCTCACCATTTTAGCATGTCCATTGAACATGCAAGGAATGCCTGGGGCCCTGCAAGTCTTAGCCGCCCTCCTACATGGTGTCCAAACAATATATACCTATGACAGCAACGACGAGCCTACTGTCTTCGGCGCAGTGGACCTTCGAGTCACTCAGGTTGCGCAAGCCACGTCATTCTTTCAACATGCGCTTTTGCCCCATCCAATGTGGCTCGGACCCCTGCCGGTCTGCCTCGCAGAACACCATCACGGCAAGGTTAGGCGCTTACGCCTCGTCTTAGCCACGATTACGCACTTGACCAAAGCGGAAATCACCAGCCTCGTAGAAGGGCCCTACCTGCCGGGTGGGACAGTCTTGCATGACCTTGTTTATGGTTACGCAGCTGATGCTTCGCTGGAGCCTGAGTGGCTAGTCATCACGGATGGGCAGCAACCAGGAAATTGGAGACTCCTCCACAACAGCTCTGGCCCAGGGCAAAGGTGTAGTGTGGGAAGCTCCCTACGCTATCAACCAACGCCAAACACACGTGAACAGCGCAGTGCGCAAGACTACACTTTTGAAGCACTGCACAGGGTGTACTTCTACGATGCATGGAGAGTGCAGCCAGTCCTTGATGCCCCTGAATCTGACCTTGTCCTTCCGCCGACACCAGGCCTTTTAGAGCATGGCTGTTACTGGCCTCGGCCAAACCAGACGCCTGAGGTCCTCTCCGTCTCCGACCGTGACCCAAGCAAAGAGGAGCAATCAGTGCAAGTGGGAGAATCGCCGTCCTCCCCTGCGGTCACAGATGCGAATATGGCTGAGGAAGACGCCAACGATGCAGTGTCAATCCACAGTTCCTCCTCTGAGTCGCCCACTATACCGAGCGCAGAGCACCCTGAGGAAGCCAATGAGCACATGGCAGACGATGCTGAAGCTAGCATCTCCTCAGCAGAAGAAGAGGGTGATTGCCTTAGCAATCGTCCTGCCTCTCCTGATGCATCTCCCGAGCGAGATGAAATGCTAGATGCAGAAGATGATGCAGGGAGCGTGCTGCCTCCACAGGAAGTGGACCCCCAGAGTAGCAGCCCCACATCACAATCATCGGAGTCCCCAATCAAACGAAGACCAGGGTCCAAAGCCAGTGCTGGGCGAGCTCAATCCAAGAAGTTACGAAAATCACCTGCTCCACCATCCAGGCAGTCGCTCGGTAGCATTCCTGAACATGGGCAACCACCGGCCACGCTGACAGACCTGGCCAGTCAGAATGCTCAAAATCCGTTAGCTCCTGCCTGCAGGAATCCTATGACACCACCTGGCCGCCCTGAATCTGTGCAAGAGCGCACATCTGAGATGACTGAAATCGACATTGCCGGTGATCAAGAGAATACAGAGTGTGGAGGCACGGCCGACACTGATCTCCAATTGGAATCCGAGCAGAGAGCCATGCAAGTACTCTACGACTATCAACAGGCGGCTCGAACGGCCAGCAAAACTGCCGGGCAAAGTGTGCCGCTCCCTGCATTGCAGACTTATAGTGACCTTCCTAGGGAATGGCCGATGGCGAGACTTGCTATTTCCAGCAAGCAAATCAATCGCCTTGTCCGTACGTTTCTGTGGAGGAGGGTGACAGAACAGGCACTCCATGGCTCCTCCTTTGTGAACATTCCAGATGAAATCAACCAGGCCTACATAGGGGATCTCATCCGTATAAGTGAAGCCTTTGCTGCTCCCCTATCCAACCTCTTTGCTTTTGTGAAGAGTGGGCATCCGGCATGTCCCTTCATCACGCACAGACAGCTCGCTCTCTATGCAAACCCCCGATTCTGGCAATATGGTCTCCTGGCCTTCATCGCTAGGTGCTGTCCCTTTGATAATCAACATAGACACCAGAGTCCAGGTCCAGCAAATGGAGAGGAAGAAAAATCACAAACAACAAATGAAAAAGATGTTGATGCCCTCACCTTCATGCGCACTGTCCTCATGTCCTTTGTTAGGGGAATGGAGTTGCCCACCAATGACCTTTTCGTCTATCTACCAGTACAAATCCTGTCTGACCTGGTCGTCGCCATGGAACAGCAGGGCTTCACGCCTGCGGAAGTGAAAGGGGGTTATGGATATCGGCCAATCCCCTGCTTGTGGTGGGAGTGCGCACCAAGGATATTGTTTATGACCGGTACCCCCGAATGCCGGACACGTCCTGGGCAGAAAGAGCCTATTTTAGTGGTGCCCTTGACCCGTCTCTGGGACAAGCTTCCTCGTTTCCCTCCCTTCTGCAGTTAAGGTTGCGTATCGAAGTCCCCTTGTGGCGAGACCTGACTACTGCCAAACACCCCAATGTCGACCTGCCTGCAGAAGAAGATTCAGCCTCTGACACTACTGGGTCAGCTGAACGGTCGCCTAAGCTTGCCCTCCCCGTGCCAGTGGGGCCTGCTGAACCGCCGGAAGTTGGCACAGAAGAGGCCACGGAGGACGAGGACATGATGGCTGAACCCAACTATACCTTTGCCAAGGGATATGGACGCTTCGGCATAGGGTATACCCGATTAGCAACGGCGCTTGGCAACTTCGAGCAAGGAAGCATAGAAGCAGAAAGTGCTATTGTGGCTCAGTGGCTAACCTCTGGGCTACGTGTTGCCATGGCCCGCACAGGATGGCATCTGCTTTCTCCCCGCTTGATGTTGACCAAAGTCCCTGAGTGCGTCCTCAACGACTACTACCATAAGGGATATCCCTTCACTCCGAAAATGGCAGATCGCCCATACAATCAATATGGCACACAACTCTATACCAAAGAACGATGGGATCAGCTCTGTGCATGGCTCACCGGGAACCCCAATTTCAGGCTTCAACTCAAGGATCACAAGCAGGCGCTTCGAGACCACATGGGATATAGTCAAGAAGCCCCTGACCCGGGTAATAAAGCTCGTCGAACGGTCCCCCCCGACAGAATCGGGAAGCTCCTCGTCGGCAGCGTGGTCTTCCTGGCACAGTAGGCCCTCCCCACCGCCCTCGCCCTACGGGTGGTCCTATGGCTGGTGGCAGTAAGATAGTTGACAGTGGGACTCATCCCGACCAGCAACCGTCTCCGAGTGGCTGGATCCCAAGAAGGTGGGTGGCCTTAGCCACCCTCCTGCTTATAGCTTAATCGTCATAACAGGGTTCGCAAAGGTTATGTCTTCAGTGTCTCTGTACTTGGCTCAAGTAAGCATAGTAACCAAGTTCGAGCTGCCGCCCACGCGACCATGCCGACTCCCACAGACCGTTATGAGATCAACCTCGAGTTGGTTACCATAGCAGGTACGGTATATGCAATGCAAACAAACCTCTCCCACTATGAGGATGTGGCAGAGCTTGAGGATGACATTCTCTGCTTTCTGCCGACGGTCTCTGACTTAGAGGTCTTCGGCTGTGAACTGGAGCTGCTCAACCTTCACACACAGCAACCCCTGCCAGAGGCATTTCGCACTGTGCTCCAGCAACGACCACAGCTCCAAATTGTAGTTCGTCCCTGTATGGTAGATGGGCACTCCGTATGGCAGTTCCAGGATGACGGCAAGGAGAGCTACCCCAAAGCTGTTCGTGTCCCGCCCAACCCGCGGGGGGCAATTGCCGACAGAGCATTTTATGCTGCACCTTCACTCCGGCACGTAGAAGTGGCACCAGGCATTCAACACGTAGGAGTTGCGGCTTGGCAGACGTGTCAGCAACTACAAATTGTCAGGCTCCCACCCTCGGTCACAAGTCTGGCGGAAGGGGTTTTTCAAGGGTGCTATGCGCTGCGAGAGGTTGCCGCTCCGGGGTGTGTCCACTACCGTCCAAGAGTGTTTGCGGAGTGCTGCTCCCTAGGTCGAGTTGGGGCCAGTCATGAAACAGAGGACAGCAGCGGCCTGGCACCAGGGGCACAGCTAGGCAAATATGCCTTCGAGAGTTGCCTCACGCTTACAACCATCACCTTTGACATGGACCATACTAACAAACCTCGAGCGCTGCCGGAAGGTGCATTCTGCGGCGCAGGCATTGAACAGCTCTGCTTGCCGAGTGACTTCCACAATATCGGGCCGCGGGCCTGTGAGAATTGCAAAAGCCTTGTGGAGGTCAACCTCATGAGCGCAGAGATCACAGCCCTCCTCTCTTCCACATTCGCCCACTGCGTCGCCTTAAACTGGATATGGCTCCCGCCACGACTCACGCAAATTGGCAAAGAAGTCTTTCTGAATTGTGTGGCACTGCAAGAAGTAGTCATCCCGACGGAGCTCAGTGACATAGGCAACCGTGCGTTCTGTGGGTGTGAACAGCTGCAACGATTTACCCCCCTGGATTGGGGTGACATTGAACAGTGGGTGCAAGCAGAGCACAATGCCTTCTTTATGTGCGACAAGTTTGAAAAACCCCAGTGGGTGGAGCTGCTTCCTGCGGAAGGGCCTGATTCGGATGCCTTTGACGAAGAACTCTACCATGAATATTCCAATTATCATGCCAGTCCATGGTAGACTCTCGGTGGGTGCCTTAGCATCTGTCTTCAGGATCCATGGCCTTGGGAACAGCCCACAGGCAGACCCAGACACTTTTGGCTCAAACGACTAGTGCCAATAGCCTGCTGCACATGGAGCTTGATGATTCATCCATGATTAGCACTCCCCCTGAAAAGGAGCCAGTCATGGAATGCTCCCTGATGCTGACTACGCTTTTGGGAGAGACCTTTCAGGTCTCTCTCAGTGTTGCAAAGTTTGACCGTTTTGAGGATCTAGAAGACCAGGTTATGGACTATCTTGTTTCTGTTACTGATCTCAAAGTCTTTGGGTGCTGCATAGACTTTTTGCAAACTGCCACACAGACTTACCTAGAGGACCCAATCTGGGACAAGCTACAGCAAGGCATGGACCACACTATCGTTTTTCGAAACTGTAGTGTTATCCTGCCATCTCAAGTAGAACTTGAGGATTGCCCTATCCATCACATTCCGCTAGCAGTTCATGTCCCCATGAACCCAGAGAGAAGTGTCCCGGAAGGGGCCTTTGCAGGGGTTCCACGCCTGCGACATGTCAGTGTAGAATCAGGTATCAGGTTCATTGAGGCAGAGGCCTGGCAAAACTGCCGGCAGCTACGCATCGTCAAACTGCCTGCCACAGTGGTAGGCATTTCCATAATGTCTTCCGTGATTGTAAGCTACTAAACAGCGTCGAGGCGCAGGGTTGCTTAGACTTTGGGTATAAAGCTTTTGCGGAATGTTGTTCCTTGCAATGGGTGCATGCATCGGAAGGGGCAGCAAATGTGTTCAATAGCGAAGCCAAGTTAGGACACTACCTTTTTCAGGGGTGTATCAATCTCGCGGAGGTTACCTTAAGTGAGTCTCCATACCCCCGAGAGTCAGGATTGCAAGCTAGGGTTGGGGAGTTAACGCCGGGCTGTTTCAGCTCCACAGGAATCACTGCGCTTGCTCTCCCAATGCATTTTGCCACTCTCGGAGCGCATGCATGCGACAGTTGCCGACTGCTTAAGAGTATAGACCTTTGCAACAC
>CAXAMN010009269.1:196413-247049 GCA_963970005.1 Durusdinium trenchii | reverse complement strand
CGAACAACTTCCCAAGGGCACGTTCATTGATCCCTGCCTCCTTTTTTTCAGACCCGCATTCGCTCAGACTCTCCCAAAAGCATGCCTCTTTCCAAGGTCCCATTTGCCCTATTAGCTTTCTCGAAGTGAATGCATTCCATTTCCCAGTTTTCGTGCTTGTCGAAAAAGAATAAGGAGTCGCTGATTTCTCAGATCTGGGTGGATTCCATATCTCTTTCCTCTGCAGCAGTCACCCCCACCCCTCGGCACGGCACATGGGCGAGGTGGAGCTGGCGAACCACCCAGGGATCAGTTGCGAGGGCGGTGGCTGCACCGCCAGCAGTTCTGGTAGGTCCAACATCTCCTGAACGAAAAAGAACAACAAGGTGCCACCAAGGAACAAATATGAAAGGGTCGTAGATATGTCAGAGATGATGATGATGATGATGATGATGATGATGATGATGATGATGATGATTGAATATGATTGCTTGTTGTATATAGTAGTATACAATTTTTCTTTCCAGTAGGATTTCTTGAGGGCTTTGACCCAAGTAGGAGCACATGCTCTCTATCTCTTGGTCTTCTTTCACCGCACCATCAAGGCGCCAAGTCCTCTGCCTCTGAACGAGGCCTCAAGCACCTCTGGAGGTCCAGTTCCGGCGCGCCCAAGGCTCCAACATGAATTCCACCCCCACCAAAACGCGTCCAAAACGGGTGATTGGGCGGAAAAAGCTGACACCTCTCTGCACCGCCAAACCTGTGGTCTCAGCCCTTTGTCGCTCCTGGCGATAATTGGAGGTGTCCTTCCCATTCGCCGCCAGCAACGCCACCGTCCCCACCACCGCCGCGCAGGGTCCGCGAGTTCCGACGAGGCCACTGGTGCCGGGCGCAAAGCCCAGGTTCAGTTGGTAGTGGCCCTGGACGGGAACGTGAGGCGCCAGACATGAATGAAAGGTGTGGGTGCATTGGATGGTGTCAGATCTACCTGGAAAAGCAGCTTATATATACACAGTGTCTTGTAACATGTATCTTGTTCGTTTGTTCTTAGAAGGCCGATCGTCTGGTCTCGACCAGCTTCGCTTGCCTTGGGTAGGCTCGGCAGCAACATCACCAAGCGTTGTCCGGTGAAGTGCGCACGGGCCCAGGCTTTCTCCTGGAGCCATGTCGCACAAGCCCAGTCTACTTGCGCGTCACCATGGAAGGTCTTTAGAAAGGTCTACCTCGAAGGAACGTGATAACAACTTGTATATACATTCAAGGCATCATCGTATCATCTCGCAAAAGAATTGGTATCACAAGTCACCAACTGAGAAGTGCCGGATCCCCCTGGACGACCTAATTATTCAATGACGTTGACTTCTTCACTTCTTTTCAACCTTCCCTTCTTCACTTCCGAAGCTCATATCCGCCTTGGCGGTCATTCCCTCCTGCTGGCCCTCCCGCAGCAAGACCATCTCCAGTGGCAACCACGGTGCCTGCAAAGGCCATATGCGCGATGGTCTCGGCCACACGTAATTCAAACGGGCGGCCGAGACCGGCGTATGCTGCAAGCGGGGAAAAGGGGCTCCAAATCGATCTCAGAAGAACCACAAACATTGGTCAATGGACTCCAAACTCCACTTGGCCGAATAGATCCCAACTTGGATCAAGCATCCACAAAACCACTGCGCCCTCTGTGGGAGATTGCAGCACACCTGGATGACCATCGATGGTCATTCGTCAAACAGCCCGATCGACATCGATCGACCACATCTGATGGTACTCGTCCCTGAGATACGAGAAAGGGGAGAAGACGCACAGAGTCAGAGTGTGATAGCCTTCCGTTCTTTGTTCCTCCAAACCCGGCATGTCAACGGATGATGGAACGTGGGCTGCAGCACCTGAGATACGAGAAGATCGAGAAAACACAACCAATACCTGGATAGTCGAAATACACAGGAGATGAGCAGCCAAACACCAGCCAGAATGAAAAACTGCAGTTTGTTCAAGGCACAACTTTTTTCAGCACCCAACCACTGGAGAAACGCAGCTACTACGTTGACATATGGCCGATGTGGGGCGAAGTCTCTCCGGAGGTCCTTCCTTCCTTCCCAAGGATCCGTCCGAAGGATTGACCGTGGAATTTTGATTCCAAACATAAAACTCCGCCGTACTGATAAAACTGCACTGCAGCTTGCGTCTTCACTCGGAACCGGATAAAAACCACGACCGAATGCTTCCAGGCGATGTGCCCAGGATTTTCCTCTCATTCACAGCTCATGTCCATGTCCAACCTACCCCCGCCCGGAGGGCCTCCCTCCCTCCCGACCTCCAGGCTCAGTTCGATCCGCAGCTCCGCGGAGACGCTGGCCACGCGGAACGGCACCGTGGCCGCCTCCCGGTGGCGCCGTGGGTGGGTCCGCGGTGCGAGGGGGTTTCGTTGCTTTCGAAGGGCGCCGATAAAGGTCTTCAAACCAAGAGGAGTGAAAGGTGTGAATGACATGCAAGGACCACTGACCAAGAAGGGTTTAGTGACATCTTTTGAGATCGGAGTGACCTTTCAGAATCGAAAGTAGAGGAAGTAGACCTGGCTCGATTTGCACGGCAGAAGATTTGTCACTGATTGGAAGGCGGTTAACACATGTTAACCCAGGAAAAACATATATGGCAAGCACTGTCCTTCCTTCAGGAAACAACACTCAATGGAAGGGAATCCACTGGGTCGGGGGGTCCCTTTTGCGTTGGAGTTTGGTCAGACTTGGTCAACAAATGATCAGAAAACCACCAAAGGGGCCGGGGGGTTCACCGGACGCTGCCCCGAGTACCCCAAACTTGACCGGACCTGCAGCGGGCGAGTCAAAGCGCACATCCGTGCAGTGAGGGCATGAGAGGCCTTTTCAGGCAGTGCGTTTCGTGGCATGGGGGCCACCCCAAGAAAATACACACAGAAACACATCACCTCCCACCATCGCTTCCCCGTCGCCGCCCCTCCGCACCTCGTCGGTGGGCTCCAGTAGCGTGGCGAGGCGCCGCAGCGACGCGCTCTCCGACGGCTGCTCGACCAGCGCCTCCGTGAAGCTCCGGCCCAGGGCCTCGCAACACCGACTGGTGACCGGTGTGGTTTGTGGGTCGGACGTGATGGGTGTGGGGAAGATTTGGGGATGGAACTCGAAGAATTGACCACCAAGTATGGGCTTTCAATGGCTTTCATTCAAATTTTTGAGGATTCTTGAAGTCACCTTCAGTGTTGAGCATTCCGAAGGCGACTTCTTTGAAGATATTAGTCTTAAGCTTGACATGAGGAAGCAACTGATCCACGGGATTCGGTGATGCAAATGCTGAAAGACTTTCTTTGGTACCGGCTGTGAGACGACAAAATGTCTCTACCAATCACCGGCAGGACCTCCCCAAAAAAGTGGGACGAACGCTGAGCGAGGACCCCAAACTCCGGGTCCCATGGAGCTCATGGGCTCTACCTCATCTCCCATCTGTGGGTCTCGGAGTGTCTGTCTCTTGGGTCTTTCTGTCTCGTGTGAAGTCTCCCAGCCGTGGAAGTCGCCTGCAGGCTCCCAGAGGTCTGGCACTCGGCCGCGCTGGACTGTGGCCTTGGCAAGCCGACTTGGGACGAGGTCTCCGGTGTGGAGCACAAAGCACACACCCCAGCCGCGTTTTTTTGGGGGGAATCGGAAGATCTCAGAACTTCATCATGTATCGTTTGAGTGGTTTTGGGATACTTTGAGTGGTTTGAAAGGTAACTACAACCAACAGGATGTTGAAAGAGTGTACATATGCAATTTTGACAATGATCTAGGGGTCTGCGCGATCTCTGCCACTCGACTCGAGGGGTCTGGGAGTTATGTGAGCTCTGGAGGATGGCGGGATTTCACAATCTCAAGTCGCCTGATATCCTCGAACCATTCGTAGTAGATCTGGCTTGGGCCTTTTGTTTGTGAACTTGCATCTATGTTGACCAGCCTCACTGGACACTGGCACGGGCCGCATGTTCTTTGGCTTGATCGAAGCACTTCAGCCGTCAGATTTCCGGGCCATGGTGCGGCTCCAACTGGACTCCAACCGCCTTCCTCTTCTGAGCCTCGTGCAGGGCGACCAGCTGCAGTCGCAGCGTCGGGCAAACGCGCTCCACGTCCGCGTCGCCCACGTCGGTGCGGAGCGCAATGCTCAGCGGAGGACCTGGCGAAGGGTTTCTGGGCGATTCCAGGTAAATCCCTAGTCAACGTGATTGCGTTGTAAGCAGAACATGCTACTAGTAACAAGTGCATCGCTACTAGTTACTAGTAACAAGTGCCTTACTAGTAGTAACAAGAAGCTAGTAGTAACAAGTGCCTTACTACTAGTGCCATGGGAGTGGCCTTTTTTCTGTTGACCAAGCGGAGTCACTTGTTTGCCTTTCACGGTGATGCAAATGCTGCCATGAGGAGGCACAGAGTAAGATTTAGATGACATATGGGGATGAACGTTACAATGCTCGTGTGCACTAAATAACAAAATGGACGACGCTTGCGGCGCTGGTCAGTTTAATTATGGGCGGGCTGACGGGTAAGTGGGCTAGCCCCTGAATGCTGAGCTCTTGGTCATAACATCCCCCCTCAAAAAACTGTTTGGCCTGAATAGCATTAGATAGCGAAAATTCAAAGACTTGGCCTGTAGCAGGAGGGGAGGTGGGAGAAAACACACAAAAAAACGTGACAGTGCAATGTGGTGCAGCACTTGATTTCAATGGGGTATAAAATAAGTGGAGGGTATAGGGCATGAGGTCGTATGAGTAAGAGATTCGCAGAACCCTAGAAAGGAGTCGTTCGTTTGGTCTTCATGGATATGGTCCATGCACAGCATGCAAGCGTGCCATTGGGTCGGACATTGGGTTGCAGAGTGTATGGTCCCCTTTATTGGTTGCCTGTCGATTGCGACCAACAAAAATATGTTTAAGATCGGAAAAAACCATGAACCAAAGAAGACAGTCTTGCTTGGGTCTATTGTTACTCAGGCTTGTGGAAGCTCTTGACCTCCGGAGAAAACAAGAAACACCTGTGGAGGTTGTTGTGGTGGCAACATGAAGGGTGAAGAAGGGGTTTTCACGTGAACAGCTCCAAGAGCTTTGCAAGAACCTCGCCGCATCTCAATGGCCCCCCCAAGCCGGCGACTGTGGCGCTGACGTCTCGTCAGCTCAGCCAGGCCCGAAATACGAACAACACACATGGAGGGAGCACCAAAGTGGAAGAAGTGATCTTCGGTCAGGCCAATCAACTGCAAAGGCTCCTGACGGCATCTTTTGACCAGTCTGGTTTCTCCTGCAATTCTGTATCTCACAAAGTAGCTCCTAGCGAAATTCGGGAGACTTGATATGGCCCCCCCAAAAATGGGCTTTGGTCTATTCCATGGGAGGTCTCCCTAGTTCAATACATAGCCATAACATTTGCTCAAACAAGGTGAGCTCCAAAGAGCTACTCAGAGCTAGTGACGCGCTCCTGCCCCACCCGCACGTCTGCATCCGCGGAGGTGACCGTCGCCCGCAAAAGCCTTGGGTCCAACGCTCACAGGGACACCCAATGCGCTGGTTTTGTTTTCATGACATCCTGGGGCGAGTGGCCCTGGAGTAGAGATGCACACAAACAGCAAACCGAAGACATTCCTACCCCCCAAACAGCAAACCGAAAGGACGAGGCACACATGGGAGGCCGACACCACTTGGATGGTGTGGCTCCCGCTACTGGGCAGCTGGTACTGGCCCTCCAACAAGGTCGGCTCGCCCTCGCCTCAGAACACACCGTCCGTCCAAACGTCCCAAGCTGACACGGCTTTTCCTTGGAAGTCATGGGAATGCAGATTCTGGCTGGATTTTCAAGGGTGCTTCTTCACAACCACGAGCTTTTTGAGCTTCTGGTAACAGGCAACCAGCCAAATCTCCAAGACTGGCAATTATATATTTTTCCATGTCCAGTTTGCGCTTGCATGCACTTGCCTAGATTATTGAACACGCGATGCCTAGGCATGAGATTGAACACCGCAGCATTTGCGGCTGCAAAGCCCTGAAGAGTCCTAAGGGGGACGAATGCTAGGCATTTTATACCTTGCTGCAGTCGTAGAAAAGCTGCGTTGGGCTTGCGCGACCTGTTCTGGATTTGTGAGACCTGCCATGGTGCTTCTGGTTGTGGTGGGAAACTTTGGCTCCATCGGAATGTACCAAGAACACTCTTAGGTGCTCTAATGCTTTGTAGGGTGCATGGTGCATCTCTTCACCCTACCAAAAAACATCCAAAACACACCCGTGCAAACCAACCCCTCCCCCCAAAAAAACCCTGACTTCCGCCACTGGCGCGGCCGCTTCAGCTCGCCCAACGGCCGCCCCGGCCGAAGGCACGCACCCGGAGGATGTTCGGAAGCTGCTCCTGCTGCCAGCAGGTCTCGGCGCCTGGGACGAGACCCAGGCGATGTGGAGATCTCCAGGTGCATCGATGTGGTGCATCGACTTGGTGGGTGGAAAGGGAATACCACCGTGAACGTGGTTCAAGAGCCATCTTTTTGGGAAGCGAAGTGAGGAACGAGCCCTTCTGCGTTCCTCCAAGCGTTCGCATGACCTGCTGGGACTTGAGCGGTTTCCAAAAAGAAGACAGGACCAGTTCCTAAGTTCCACCTCGTTGGAGCTTGACACAGCATGGCGACACTTGTTGTTGTTTTTTTTTCGCGAAGAACATTGCGAGGTCCACAGCACCTGAGGTGATGCATGATGAGGCTACATCCACTATTTGTTGAACGCTAGCAGATTCCATTATTGTATCATCCAGGCTGTGAAGGGATTGATCCATCAGCACTATTGTTGAACCCGGCCGCAGAAACCGAAGGCAACCCATTTTTTCGTCCGTTCCGGTGATCCAGGGCGTCGAACCGAAACATCATGTGGCCATGACTTTGTAAAAGGCCCCTGAGCTATTCCAATATCATCCAATATCCTTCTCCAAGGGTTCACAATAGATAGTACCTCGATTTCCACTACATCCTGAGAGGGATTCTCTCGTCTATCTCTATCCACAAACAACGTCAATTCACTTCTCCTCATGATGTCACCCTGTCACCGTCGCTCCTCTTGTCCCTCGCCAAGCTCAGCTGTGTAGTACAGCTCCTTAGGAGCACACATTGTACAAGCTCACTAGAGAGGGAATGAAGAGAGTGCAGCCAAGCAGAGTCATAAAGCCATTGCAATATCTCCGGCTGCTCCTCTTCTCCTTCGTCACTTGATCCAGGAAGGCACTCCCAATCGCCGGATCCGGTTTAAAGACGCCCGCATTCAGCACATGGTCATCGAGGCGCGCCACGAAGGTCAACAGGAGCAGGTTCAAGACCAACTCCGAGGCCCCTTGGGCACGCCAAAGGAAGGGCAAACCCATCAGCATCTCCGCGCACGCGAGGCCCAGCTTCGGAACCAACAAGAAGAGAAAAGCCGTGCATTTGCATCGACTGCTGCTCACGGCGAGGAAGAGGTGTCCACATTGCCACAACTCCATTTGCATCAATCCAATGAAAACCATCGATGCCACGAAGTGCACGCCAGGTCCACAGAGAAGCTGATAAGAGATGGGTCGCTCTAACGCTTCTTCCCACAAGCTGCCCAAGAAGCATCCCTGGGCGGCCATCACGCACGCCACGACCAGCACTCGTCCAGCTCCGTGGACGTTTGGCTCGCGGTCCAGCACGGCGAGCGCCGCCGTCTGAGGATCGTCGCGCAAATCGGAGAAGGCGTCCGCGCCGCGCGCGCGTGCGCCGGCCGGCGCCACGCTGGGCATGCACTAGGTAAACGCCAGAAGAGGTGACCCTTTGTTGACCTCAAACGGCCCAAATCTGCGGAGGAAAACGTTGTTGTAGGATTTGTAACGTGAACCTGGTGAAACATACTTGTTGCAACAATCCAATCAATGGAAGTGATGAGTGGTCCCTGCAAATGGGCAATGTTTGCTTTGCTCATTCCTAGTAGATCAAACATGTATGTACAGGACATCCAAGAATTCTCGCCACACAAACCTGCACGACTTGTAGTCCCACATGACCACCTTGATGTCCTGGTTTTTCTCCGTTGCCTTGGTACAGCCTCAACAAAGCGTCTTGGACCAGTGCTTGGAAACACTTCCCACTTCAATCAAAGTGCCTGGCGACCTGGGGCAAAGAACAGTTGCGACCTCACGAATATCTCTCCTTCGACCCAAAAGTCTATCCTCCTCCCTTGAAACTGTCGATTCTCATCCCAACCGGAGGTCAAGACTGCCTGGCAAAGGAGCGATGAATTGCCCCTGCACTGTGGGCGGCGTCAAACTCAAGGCAGCCAACTCCACGTTGAACTCCACGCACGTGGTCCTCCGACGGCAGCTGGGCGGAACACTCACGACCGGCTGCCCGGAAAAGCCATGTGGGTCGCCATGTGGAAGGTGGTGCGCCGGAACCCGGTCGTCCCTTCCGAAGGCGGACGGAAAAGAACACCTCAAAGCCACCTACGAGGGTCCAAGATATTTTAGGCTGGCAGCTCAAGTTGTTATGGGAGAATGCAAATGCGATGGACTATGAATTAAACATGGCCATGGAAATGTCTGAGTCTGCAGATGCGTCGTCACTGTTGCTCACTGTTGCTATCATTGTCCTACGATGATTCCGATGCGAGGGTTGGGTTCAGTTTTAGTTTTTCTCCTTCTTTTAACACCTACAACTCAGCCTATCTCCAGATTTGCCTTCCAATTTGAGCTTGGTCAGCATTGACGGAATGGGCGGCTACATACTGCTGTTGCCTGGCTGCAACGTCTATTTACACTTGAATACCAAGGCTTCTTGCTAAGAATATTCTCCATGAATCAGTTTGGCAGGTGCTTGGTTTCCTTAATTAGTACCAAAAGGGGGGGTGGACGTTGTTGTTGTTGCTGCGAAGAATTGCTACCATCACAGCAACCTCCAATGATGGCCACAAGCACAACCCAAAGCCAGGCACCACGGCAGCAGTTCGACTCCGTCGAGTCCTACTGGAGTGATGCCGTGGCACGTGGAAGAGCACCACCTTTTTTCCGCGATGCCGTGGCACGTGGAGTTCGGCGAGGGTGAGTCCAGGGCATCCTATTCCAGGGCATCTGGATCGTTTTGACTTGATCAAACACCTCAAGTTAAAGTGAAACCTTCGCCAGAGGATTTAGAGTATTGTGATGGTTAACAGGCAAAGTGACTCCAGGTGTACCCGTCACATAGATCATGGTCAAATGCAATCACATTCTCGACGGATTGAGATGGACCTTCTTCGAGGCAACAGGTGGGCGTTCTGATGTGTCAATCAGGGCGTGTTTGCATGGTCAATGTTCCTCTGCAGGCAGTTATTTTTGTGGCTTCCAGCATTGAACTCACCTATGTTTGTACCTGTCAACCTTTTGCTCGCGTTCCGAACCTAGGCCTATTCGATAGGACCAGAATCCTCTGGAACCACATGACATCGCCCGGACTTCGCGCCGCGGGTCCTTCGCACCGCGAGTCCTCGGCACCGGAGGAAGTTCCCGCCTCGTAGAAGCTCTCTTTCTTCGCCGGGCCAGCCATGGCGGTATAGCCATTGCCTGAGATGGAGTCTGAGGAAATCATGTCTGATGGAGTCTGGAGCTCTTTACAGGATGCTGTTGATAGTGTCTATGAACGGAACCTTGGTGTAAGCAAGAATTGTCTACACGCTGCAACGTGACCAACTCAGTTTTGCATCATGAACATGACAGCGACCACTGATTGTTGATGCAACATGCTGCAAGTATTCAGCTTAAGTTCGCACACACTAAGTAGCCCTGAAGAGATTGACGCCACTGTGCTGGACTCTGTCACAGGACATCACTGGCCATGGTGGCCCCACCAAGCTCTCGATTTTTCCCGAGCATTGCATCTCAGCCGGGCGGCCATCGGGAAGTGGCTGTGGCTCTCCTAACGGCTGCCCGTTCTCGTAGAATGTCACCTGTGTCGGACCAGTTGGACCGGGCGGAAACGCCCTCGCCGGTCGATCGGTGCCAATGCAGGTGAGCAAAAGTGAGTGCAAAACCGATAGCAGAACTCCAGCGATTGTGAGAGAAAAAAAAAAGGAACTTCCACTCCCCCCCACCCATGTCAGTAAACATCGTGTCAGGGACAACCAAGAGCGACTTGTCCCTTGTCCTAGTGATAGTGTTTTCAAGCACACCTTTTTCAAGCAACAGTGACAGGTCAATCTCCTACACTCGTGGCGACTGTCCGTGGACCACGCTGCTCTGCGAGACATCCCCACCTAATTGCTCTATGGAGTTGATTAAATAAAAAGCAGGGGAAGACTTGGCAAACTCAGATTGGAGATGATTTCACTCGACTCGGCCACACGCGAAAAGCAGTAGAAATTGACATGCAGCAAAGGGTTAGTCGAGAAATGGGCCGTGAACAAAGACCCAAGATCGCCGCACTTGGCCTGAAGGTCCGCTGCGGAGAAGGGTGAAGTGACCTGCCGGCCAGCGTCTCATGAGCGGAAAGGGCACGGAAGAGCGCTCAAAGGCACACATTCCAGAACAATGTCACGACGTGTCGCGACAGCAGCGGCCTTCCCCGCACATGTTGCAGGCACTTTCAAAGCACGCATTCCGATTCTTCCCCAAGCAACACAGCACCTCCAAACAAGCGAGAAGGAACACTTCTTAGCAGGAGACATGCCGGTCTTAGATGACAAATATGACTGTCTTTGAAACATCAATCCATCCAACAAGTTCAACATCCCACTTTGTGTCTGAAAGTCTTAACGCCAACCCACGCCACCGCACACCACACCACTGCAGCCACCGTGGGCCTTGGCATGAAGCACCACGGGTGGCGCATTGCCCTCGGCGGCCACGCCCAAATTCATGGAGGACCGTGCGATGATCTGAAGGCCCTGCGCATCACCCGCCTCAGCCGTCAGCTTCGGTCTACAAGAATCGACAGGTGTCCAAGCTGCCACACAGCCAGTGCCAAAAACGAACACCCGCTGGATCCGCTGGATGTTGGCATCATGACCCAAACAGCCAGTGCCGACATGTGGAGCGTGTGATGGAGTTTCTTGCACGCAATAAGCCACCTACCGTCACCTGCCCTCAAAGGGGCCAACTTACAAACAGACAGCCCCAGGTGGCGGCGGTGGGGATTGTCCGCCAGGTGGGAAGGTCACGACAGCGACGATGATGGGCGTGCCACCAAAACATCTGTTTCCAAAGAGTCTGCTACCTGAGCACACACTCAAACAGGCTCTGCTGTTCATCTTCTAGGTAAGACCTTAGGCCGTGGGGCTTGCGACTTCCCCTTTAGGCTCAGGGTGTTCCAAAGATTCTGATATTCTTCTCTTGCGTTACTTGGGCATCTCATATTATCTTGTAAATCCACAACTGCGACCCCGACCCCCGCACTCCACTCTCCACGCTCGCCGCCCTCACGGCGAGCGTGAAACAAAGCCTCGTGACGCCCTCTTCGAAGGTGCCCGGTGGCCGCGGCAGTGTGATCATAAAGCTCATGGGTTGCGGACGCCAAGCGCTCAGTGGCACCGGCTCAGCCATTGCCTGGCGACGTGCACATCAAGCTTCGGGAGCGAGGGTTCGGCAGAGTGGAATTGGTGGACACTTGAATCAAATGGAGTTTGGAAGCCCTATATTATACATGTTGGGTATTCTAATGAGCTCCTCCTTGTTTGATGGTTTTCAGGATTCTAGATCTCTTTCTCCAGTCCCTGTCCCCGTCATGCTGCGCCCAAAGAGATACTGGGTACCCCGCTTAGCCGAGGGCACGCCTGCAAGTCCAGAATTCCGTTGCCAGCATCAGAGCCACAGCTACCACCAGCCCCCTTGCCGCGAACGGCACCCCGCTGTGGCGAGACGAACGGGGGCAGTGCTTCGTCTCGCGCACCCCCTCCGTGGATGTCTTTCCTGCTTGGAGTCTTGGAGGGCCCTGTAATGGCCCAAAAAGCACATGCGAGGACCATCGGACCATCTGTGAAGAATCCTTGATTTGGGATCCCGAATTGGTCAGACACCTGTCAAAAAGGAAGGGAAATCACAGAACTGAGTGGACCACTACAAAAATTGTTTTTTACTTTGCAATTCCAGTAATCGCCCTACAAAAAAGATTATACAGTAGCTATAGGTAGGCTTGATCAAGTGGAAAGCCAAGTACGTCTTTGAATTGAGACCACTGCGATACTATAAGTCTTAGCTGACATGTACTCACCACTTGTGCACAGCTACTGACAGTCGCCAAGCTGCCAAAGGTTCCAGGAGAAGATTCACCAGTAGCGATGCGCAAGGCCTCAAGCCACCTCAAAAAAAAATGACCGTTCAGGGGTCACCCATGGGCCCGTGGGCTCATCTGACCTCGTGGACTTGGGGGATCCCGAAGGCCTTGTTGAATTCGTCTTCTACCCTCATCTGCACCTGTTGTCCAAGCTCCTGGTGACGCGGGGGTTCTTCCATTTCCATATTTTTCCCAAGCAGACCGCCAAGAAGTTATTGATTCTGGGAGTCATTTGACTCGCATACTAAGTGATCCAGCTAGACGCACACCCACCCACTGGATGCCTGTCTACAGTGTCAAACAGCATGCTTATTTCTCAGACACTTCGGTTCTTTCAGTTTGTTACGTTTGTTACTAGTAGCGATGCCCTTGTTCCTAGCTTCTTGTTACTAGTAGTAATGCCATGAGCGCCCCTAGTAGCTTCTTGCTAGTAGCGATGCCCTTCCTTTGTGTCCCAGAAGTTCCTTTTTTGAGTGTCTCTTCTCCGATTAGGCGGCTGTTTGGACCTGGAAGAGAAGCAGCTTGAAGAACTCACCTCACCCATCTCCACCAGGCCAAACAGGTCCACAGACGAACAAACTGATCATATGGACTCTCCACAGTCATATGGACTCTCATCATGGACCGGCCGCTGCGTCTGAACCATCACACCGTCCACCTCACACGCCCCACCCGCCAACGGAAGAAAGGGTGCAACCGGGGCGAACCGGCGAACCGGCGGCCTGTGGGCATCTCCAAGACAAAGAGCAAGGTGTAGTCCCCCGGCGCCAACTCCACGCTGATGCTATGCCGAAACTCCCGACCTGCAGTTGATCAAACCAAGTGGAAAGACGTTGGACTCCGTTGGACCTAGGCAACCGGACCGATGTCCCGGTTTCCCTCGGAAGGACCGACCCAGGTTGGGAAGGACCGACTCCAAAGGAAGTGTTAGGAGTCGCATGAAAGCTGGATGTGAGTGGAATGGGACTGTTTTCAGGATTGGGTATCAAGATGCATGACAGGGACACACTGAGAACACCCTGCAGAAGCACAACTTCAGTTACAGACCTAATGATTCTCGACTCTGGAAGGAGTTGGCAAACGCTCAATTTTCTAAGGTTCAGTCTTTTCCGCACGATTGCAGCACTATTTGACTACGCTTCACATTCACATTGTATACGCCAACTGTGTTTCAACCCAGAATTTCCAACAATGAAACGACACACAGGCTTCTGGAAACATAGTCAATAGTTCTTCAATTCATGTTCCTTTCCATCAATTCTTCCTTTTTTCCCAACACCGTCCCCTTCCGGCACCGTCCGACGTTCCCCGCACCTCGCGACCCCCTCGCGACCCCACCTGCGGCGGGGATGCGTCGCGTGGGGAACTCCTGGGGCTTTGCCAGCGCCAACCACGCCTCCTCGCGATGACCTCGGACAACCCCACAGTTTCTGCCGGAAAAAGGGACATGTCGTGCGGAAAAGAAGGAGTGAGAGTGGACTCAGCAGTACAATGGATGTTGGAACAAAGGTGTCCAATGGCAACTCATGAGGCGGAGGTGGATAGGTAGGTGACCCTTAGACTAAAAAACCTGTGGCCTTTCAATGGGGAAGGTCAACGAATCACGAAAGCAGGCTCCTGAGCACCCCCGCCAGGCACCAGCATCGGCCGCGCAGGCACTGTGGGCGCATGTGTGGTGAGGCGAAAAATGGAAGGTTCAGTCACCTGCGGTGGACAGGGAAAGAGGTCGGAATCCACACGAGATCGACAAAACGAGGTCATGGACGGCATGTGAACGACATAACGACTCATAACGATAAGGGACAATGTGGTAGACTTGCACGCATGCGGAATAACTCTTGCAGCTCTTGTAGGACGATAGGACTCCGAAGTGAAAAAGACATCATGTTTTCCATCGAAAAAGTATAAGTGCTGCTTGCATATTGACAAAAAGTATGCTTGCCTGTGGCCTCGCACCCAAATTCGGGTCTAGTCCACCTACATGTTTCCTGCATCGTTTCAGCTTCCGCTTTGCCCAGTCTTTCCACACCTGGATTTCCAGTGCGTGCAACCCGCCCAACGAACCGGCCGCGGCGGCGGACTCCCCCTCGCCGCGCTCCGGCGGGCGGGTGAGGTCGAAGAGGTCGCGCAGCGCGAAGCGGCGTTGGCGCAGCACCTGGAGCCTGCGGATGTCTGGGATGTGTGAGTGTTCCAAGGCGGATGTATCAAACATGAATGTCAGGGTCATAGTAATTATATCATATGGCACATATATATATATAAAGTATATTATAGTATCATAGTGTATATCAATCATAGTATATATCCGCCTTGCGCAAGTGGCGCGCCCGACCCCTTGGTTCGATCATCTATTCAATAGGTCCTTTAACATGCCAATGGATTCTTTCAAAGGACGTTTGAAACAGAAGTTGCAGTGATGAGCCCAATCTCATCTACGTACCCACTGCCACCCACTGACACCAAGCAGCTCCCCTGGATCTACAACTTGGCTTCCCTGGTTGCGCTGCTCCTCAGTGGGAGGTCGGTGGCCCAGGGGTGTTCCATCTCAGAACTCTCTGCCACCATCGTGTTCGTCACAAGCAGCGTGTCGCGTGTGCGGTGAGCTTTAAAATGAGGGGCTGAAGGTGCAGGCGGATGCACACCCAACATGGTCTTGCCCGCCAAAATCCCAAAACCATCCAAACATGTAGCCTCACCTCAGTATGACCGCTACCCAGCTGCCACAGGTCTTCCACTCCTACCTAAACGTTGGACCCTCCAATCTGCAGATTCCAAAATCCCTCCCAGCCCCTCAACCTCAGGATCGAGTGGACTCGACTGATCCCAGAACTTCGGTTTTGATTCCTTTTACTCCACCTGGAAGTCACAATCCACTATCATAGAGGTCAAATTTAGCTCATGACTGGACTCGACTGAGTCGAGGTGACCACGTCGCACGCAGTGCTTCGGACCCTTTGGCCAACTCGCCAGGCATCCAGCCGTCTGGGCCAAGCGCCGCCCTCGCAGAGCCAGGCCGGAGGCCCTAAGAACTCCTGGACGGGCGGAGGACGGGGGACACCATGGACCCCTTGGAGCCTTCGTGAAAGTGTGAATTCGGGTGACCTGGTTGGGGGGGAAATTTCTTCAAAGTAGGGGGTCATATGGCAAAGTGCGTCCTCATCGTTGGCCACACAACATGGTCCCATACCACACATATAGAAGACCCAAACTTGGTGGAGGGGGAAAACTGACACCCAAGGACTGGTGATGGCAGTCATCGTGCACCATCTATGATAAGCCCCAAAAACATGGTGGATACCGTTGCCATCCGTTGCCTTTCTCCCTCCTTTCAGACTTCTAGTAACAAGAAGCCAGTAGGTTGGAGGCCATTACTACTAGTATCAAGGACACTACTAGTAGCTATTTGCTCCTAGTAGTATGGCCAGGAGCCACTAGTCAGTAGCTTCTTGCTACCAGTAGTGATGCCCTTTGTTCCGATCAGCAAGGACGCTAGCAAAAATGACCCAAAGTTTCGATCACTCAGACTGTCACTCCATCCGGAGATGGCGCCCTCCGCACACCGCGGTTTCGCGCGAGTCTCGAGTCCTGTGCGATGCGCTGGGAAGCCAAAGGACCTTGAAACAGCGCTTCGGTCAAGAGCATTCGTCCAAAACACAAAGAAAGACCAAGAACCACAACTGATTCCAGGACCGAAACTCGGATATGTCCCAATGTCTGGTGATTCATAAACTTACAAGCTGCGACGTTCATGCCACTCATGCGGGGCCGCTTCATAGGGAACGACCGTCGATTGGAGCGGCTATTGAACAAGATTGATATAAAAAACCCAATGCTCAGCAAGAGGAAAAACACGTATACAACAAGGGCGCCACTGACATTCAACTCATGATCTCAGTGGCAAAGACTTGAGCAACTAGCTTAGCCGCCAAGCTCCGTTGCAGCCCAGCTATATAGACAATAGATATCAATAGATGTGTCATTAAAGGACAGCTTTGGACATCCGCTTCCTTGTGAGACACACCATGTGAAATCATCTGACGACCTCTTGTTCTGAAGGATCATGTGGTCTTTGGATCTGGTGAAATCCAAATGCCTTTCCAGCTGGGCGTGCTGCCGAAGTCAATGCCAAGCAACGGAGGTTGAGCTCGAAGTCGTAATTCGCACAGTGTCCACCCGAAATCCCACTGCCGTCGTGGTCCTGCAGTCTGAGTCTTGTGGGTGCTTTTCGGACTTCAAGGGAGCTGTTAGCTGTTAGTCAGCTAGTTGGCTAGCTTTAAGTTTTCACTGTTGCCAAAGTCTGGCTTTAAGTTTCCCCCATCGGCAGAAGCTAGGATCTTCTCGATGTTTCTTCCAGTCTTGCAAGAAGGAGGAATATGTGGAAGCAGAAATAACATCTTGAAAGAAGCAGAAGGGCAATCTGATTTGCGTGACGCTGTGTCCATCTCAAAACCCTGATATGGAAAACCGGCTCGCCGATTGCCACGGTTCATGTGTCATCTGGTTGGTTGAACAGAATCCACCAACAATGGTCCACATATACCACCCCAAATTGGTCAATCTGTCCCTTCATGTCACCTGTTGGTTCTGAAAAAGATAAGAACTGCCGTGGTCTTGCTTCTGAAAGATTGAATTGGAATGAACTGAGTATATAATAGGAAAACCATAGATGGAACATTGGAAACCAATGGAAACCAAAACAAAACCATAGGAAACCATAGATGGAAAACCATAGCAAAACTAGAAAGCAATGAACCTTGGAAAACCACTCTCCAACGATTGGTCAACAAAAACCATCGATGCCCACCAGACAGACCGTACGACCGTACGGCACATCTGCTGCTGAACCGGGCGACGTCGGCCAGGATCCAAATGGCGAAAGGCATGGCCGGAGGCAACAAGCGCTGTACCACCTGCAAACGTCACTCGCAGTTGAATGGATGGAGGGATGAAAGATGGGGACACACCGGTGTGTCTCATACTTGGGCCTTGCGATCTGTTGGCAGTCTTGCATGTCTTGAAAGGTTCATCAGTTGTCATATGAATACCTCTCAGGTCTCCAACTCGCATCACGTGATTCCAACTCATCACTTGAAATCAATCAACATCTTTAGATCAGTTGTGGAAGTTGTCCCGCTTGCTGGTTTGGGCAAGCGTCATGACCATGTGGTGTTTCAAAACAACCGAGTCTCCATGATTGAACATTCAAACCCTCCAGAAACATGACAGTGCTTTAGTTGTGCAAACCATGGTGATGCAGCCGTGTGACAATGGCCGGGAGGGGTGCGAAAACACATCCTTTATAAGGGATCCTTAAGCGCAGCACATCCTGTCTAGTAACATGATCAGCAGCCATTGCCTTTCCCAACAAAAGTGCACATTTGCCCGGGACTCCCCCGACCCGAGGCCCCACCCCACCTGTCCGTATGCCGAAGCTGTTCCAGTAAAGCAGCGCCTCACCGGATTTGCATGGAGGGGGGCGAGGCCGGTTTAAAGACAAGGAACCATACCCCCGAAACCCCAATGTGTGCTAGCTCTCGATTCATTTGGTTCTTGTGGGCTTTTGGTTTTGAACGATCTTGATTGTTTTGCCTTGATCACCACAGACATTGATACCAAATATTGCAATGCACATCCAAAAAACACATTGTTTTCAAACCAAAAATTGTCAAACATTGTGGTGTCTCAGTCCATGTGCAGTGGAGATGAGGAACTTCACAGCAAACCTCGGTGCCTCGACATTCCCGGTGCCTGGCCTCAAACACTGTGGCTCCTCTCCAATGGCCACCCAAGGTTGCAACTCCTCGACGTGTTCGAAGACGGATGCTTCCAAACTCCCATCGTGATCGAACGATAGATGTGGATTTGTTCAAACCACGTCCCCTACTTTGCTGCGCACAATCGCTTGAGGGTACCAGGGGGCATGCGGTGTGACAGCGACAAAAGTGCGCCGTGCACGGAACTATTCATAGATCTGTCCCTTCTGCATTCTTGGCCACTGCCAGAACAGCAACAAATTCACCGTGCATCAATCCTACGTTGAAGGTCTGGAATCCGCCGACCCTGCCCTAGCTATAGCCAGGCAGGGCGGTGCCCAGTGCAGATGTGGAGCTTTGCCCAAAAAATATCTCAAATAGGCTTTCCAATTGCCGTCTGGCACGATTTTGTCCAACCCGCCAGACTTCTGTCTGGCACGCTTTGCCGTCCAGCCTTCAAAACTGCATCCAGCACGGTTTTCTTCGGCTTCAAAGCCCTCTGTGGGCATGCGTGGTCCAGGAGACATTGCTGTGTCTGCCGTCTTCATAGGAGATGTTGTTGTGGCTGTGGAGGTGCCCAAGCTGGAAGTGTAAGTGTTGTTGTGGATTTGTTATTCTACGAGCTAGCCTTGGAGGCTGTGGCTGTTCATCTGGAGGTGGATCGCCAAAACGCATCTTGATAGTCGTCGTAGTAGGCTACCTCTGGGTGTAATGATCAGAAGTTCTAGTGAGGAAGCGGCGGTAGCCTTTGTTTTTGTCGGTGGCGGCTTGTTAGTTCTTTGTGAGTTTGCGTTGGAGCTGGATCATTTCTCGCCATCGTGTCAAGTCATCGTTGCCTTTGAGTTGGAGTTAAAACTGGGTCTTTTCATCAACTTCGGATTGACTCTAGAAGAAGCATGCTTTCCAGGCTCTGACACTCCACGGCTGCCATATTGCTCAGCTTCACGAGCGTTCCCATTCTTGGACGTAGTCGGGGAAGTCCCGGTTGTGTAGCTGATGGTAGGCAAAAAGGCGTCGAGACTGACCCATGCTCTGTCCTGAGCATCCAGGTAGTGCTTGCCAAGGAGAACAAGAACTCCAGTCTCATAGCCCAGCTGCATCCAAGCAAGCTGCTTCAACTCCGCGGTAGGTTCTTTCTTGACATGCTCCTCCATGGGCCTCACGTCCGACTATGGTGGGTTGCATAGCCGGGTCAAAAGCGGACTCACCAAGACGTGCAATGATTGCTGCACCGGTTTGCTCCACACCAAGTCAAGTCAAACGCAACCAACTGTGGATGAGGTCCCGGTATTTGGGAAGTCCTGCGTGGCCACGAAGAGAGAGAGAGAGAGAGAGAGAGAGAGAAGGTGTCGTACAGGTGGTGTTGAGTGTTAAGGAAAAGTTGAGAAGGACGCCAAAGGAATCAGTGACTTGCCCGCCAGGACCACCAAGCGTAGTCAGGCGGCGGCCACGATGATCTAGGTGCTGGTGTCCAGGAAGCTCTATGCCCCATCTGGTAATCGATGAGGTCGTGGATGTAGGTCCTTTGGGGCACGAGCCCATGCGGAATCGGCTCCGAATCCGGCTCCGCTACCCAAAATCAGAAAACAGTTTCAGGATGAACCCAATGAAAGCGTGTGATGTGCACGTATGTGAATGCAAACAATGTGTCGAATGACAACTCAAACAAATGATCGAACCGGCGATGGCCAGCACTATCTTTATCAATCTTGAGCCAATTCAATCCGTGAGACAATGTAGTGATTCCTGACGATGCCGACTATCCTCTGTGTTCCTAAGTTCCTGGCAGCGTTTGGGTTAACTGGAAGTGAGATTCTGAGCTGTTCACCCCTCAAAGGCCACATCACCTGGAAAACCCAAGAAACCTCCGGAGGTAGAGGATAGATCCACCACGTGTGTCGGATACCGTGGACCCTCAGCACTGGTAGAAGGACAAGTGACATGAAAAAGGCGCCCTTGATTTTGTAACTCGTCCGTAGTCGTATACAGCCGTTATCTATTGGGCCAAGGCATCCTAGTGCTTTCTCATGTCCATCCATCGTGGACCGTCGCAAACCGCGGGGCACCTCGATAAGGATCCGCATGGGATGCACCATGGAGGGAAAGCTGAGGCGCGCATAGAGCCTCGTTGCACCGCTTGAGATGAACTCTTCCATGTATCCCACTGGTTGGATATGGTTAGAGGTTTTGCTGCATCCAAGGTATTGATCCAATTGAAAGAAAGGCAACATTTTGCGGATGGTGGCAGAATCTTCATCTTCATCACAGACCGTTCTTATTTTCTAGTGGTGCTCGGTCCAAGTCCCCAAGCCTTTGCCATTTGCAGCGCCCACCCAAGACAGGGGGAGAAGCCGGCTTCTCCGCCATGGAACGGTCACCTCCCGGTCCACTCCATGCGGAATATGCCGTGCTTTTCTTGTTTTGGCCCTTCAGCAAACATCGTCTTTGAGGTGCCTGTGTTCCCACCTTCAAAGCAAGAACTTGGAGGCTTCCTTTTTGGTCTGCAACTTCTCAAAGTCATGGAGCCCCTATGAATCTCATGTTCGCATTTCCAAGGGACAAACGGACAAACCGTTCAACGCGCGTGCGGCCGTGAAGCCAAACGTTCGGTACCCACGGATGCACATCCGGTGTTTCAACCCCCTTCCGCCATGGGTTCCACGTCATGAATTCATCGGGCTCAAGGCGACGGTGGAGATTGGTGTTGCTTGGTGAAGAAACAAACTGGTAATAACAAGAAGCTACTAGTAACAAGTGCATCGCTACTAGTAACAAGTGCCTTACTAGTAGTAACAAGAAGCTATTTGAAACAAGAAGCATACTCGTCTAAGTCTTTTGACAACAGGCTTGTCAGCCGGCTCGCAAACGGAACAGACGGTGGTCATACCGTCCCGTATGGAGCAAGCCCTCTGTATCCGGGTTCAACAATTCGTACACACTTGTTGAAACAAACATGGAAGTGAACAATCCACTGGTCGTGGAAAATAGTGTTCCAGCAAACTATTGTCCACTTCCATGATTGGAGGGAGGGTAAGTCTTCTCTTCGACCGAGTGAGCTAAGGACCTTCCCATCGCCGCGAGACCGGTTGAAGGTGTGGGGTGCTGCTGCCGGCAGGGCCGCTTTCCAGATGATGCCGTTGGGGGGCCTTGGTCACGTGGTCACCGTCGGCGCTGACGAGAGTCAGTTGGTGTTTAAGGTTCCCACGAAGTCAATGCACTGAGTCAACTGTTCATTGAAGATCAATGAATAAACAACGACTGGTTTAAGTGCTCATTGAACCATATTGAACCACGAAAACACTGCCACCAAAAAACCAGTTGTTTCGGCAACTGAGGAATGCCATGAACTAAAGCAAACCAGGTTCCTGTTCTGCGAAATGACCCGCCCCCGCAGTCGCGCTCGCAACCTGGCGGGTACTGAGACGCCGTGCAGGGGAGGAGAAGCGCGTCAGCGGAATCTGGAGGCTCGAAGGAAGGGCGATGATGCCCCTATTTTCATTCTGTAGATTGGAGGCCATTGCTAATAGGTGGGAGGCCATCGGTAGTAGGTTGTAATTATGCACGCATGTCAAGGTGAGGTCGAGTCAAACCGCGCAACTGCTCACAAGACTACGCACCATGGAAGAGTGCAAAATCCGCAGGTCGCATAATAGTTCGCCTTCTAGATGTTTGTTCAACCTACTTCCTTCCTTCGATGCTACAGCGCAGCATGCCCCCTACTGAGATGACTATTCTACAAGTGCCACAACCCAATTTCGCGAAGCCAAGGCAGGGAACTTCACCCAGCTGAACGCCACTCCCAATTCCTTCCGTCCCAAGTGGCCGACGCTTCGCCCGTCCTGGCGAGGGAGAACCACGGAGGAGGCTTTGGGGGAAATGCGCTTGCCTCGTGAAACATGGAAACACCCAATTCCAGTACCCCTCAGCAGAACTCTTGAAAGTGGTTGATTCGTGGAAAGAAGACGACCACCTTTGGACCACTGACCGGTCGACCCCGCTCCCGGACACCGTGAGCAGCGGCGGCGCCGCGGCCGGCAGCGGCGCGGCGAAGCAGCGGCGCGCTGCGTCGCTGGCCTGGGAGACGGCCGAGACACAAAGGAAGGGCGTCTTGCTACTAGAAGCAAGGACGCTACTAGTGGCTCTTGGCCTTACTACTAGTAGCAAATAGCTACTAGTAGCTTCTTGCTACTGGTTGCGATGGCCTCCAACCTAATAGCGATGGCCTCCACCTAGTAGCTTCTTGCTACCTGCTTCAGGGGGCCGGATACATGTGGTCACTTGACCGACACTTTTGGGGCTTGCGCCACTTAGGCGCCAACACCTAATGGGGAAGTTTTGGGGTTTTGTTGTTTTGTGGCCGTAAGGTTTAGTAAGAAATTAAGGTGCTTAGGGGGTTTAAAGAGTTGAGGGATTAAGGGTTTTAGTGGTCAAGGGGCTCGGGTTTTAGGGGTTTAGAGGGTTCAGTGGTTTTAGGGGTTTAAGCTTGCTTAAAGATCTTAATGGTCCCACAGAAGAGAGGACATCAATTTAATGATTGTGATGCATGGGACTTGCCCAGGGCGCCAACTGTGTTGGCGGATCCCCATTAAATGTCCCTCAACACCCTGAAAAAACCGGATCCTGGACCCCCGGGTCATTCTCTCATTCCCCATCTTGCCTTCAACCTCATTCACCAAAACAGCATCATCCACCCTCAATCACCCTACCACGGCTTGCGGCCTGCTGTGAGCTGATCTCCAAGTCCAGCCGCAGTGCCACACAGTGTCCCGCGCTTCCGCCCGCAGTGTCCGGCGAGCCGGCCGCGCGGAAGGTCAAGGTGAGGGCGCCAGGAAGCTGGATCCTGTGGTCGGCCGCATGCGGTCACGACGCCGGTGACTTCCCCAGGCGTTTTGGCTGAAGGAGTGCAGTTGTGGGGTGGGGTTGCGTGCATCACGTGGGGCAGCAGTTTTGGGATGTTCATCCGGTGTTCGGGTGTCCAGAAAGTGGAAGGTGTTGGAGAAAGACTCGTGAGATCAACAAATTATATAGTGATGGGTTGCACTATATGGTTCACTCACTTCCCCAACCAAACAGAATCAACATGACACCTCTTAGTTTTCTACTGGATTAGCCGATTGGCCCAAGACCTTATGAGTCGGGCAGTGGTGTCTTGCAATGTTCAGGCTCCATAGAGTCAGGGACTTCATCCCCACCGTTCGATTGGTCAAATCCTCTTTTGTTTCCTCCTTGCTCCCAGTAGCTATTTGCTACTAGTAAGGCCAGGAGCCACTAGTAGCGTCCGATCGCTCCTAGTAAGGCCAGGAGCCCCGTTTGTCCATCCTCCCCGGGTGGACGTTCGACCCCTTGGAAGAGGGCAAAGTACCAGCACCATGGAGTTCGGGTGGTTTATAGACACACAAGAAACGATGCATTTTCCGTCCAATAAGCACCCTTTCCGTGGTCCTGGTAGATGGCCTATGCTAATTTGCAGAGGTTGCAGGGTTGGATCCTGTCAACGTGTAAGATCATCCAGAACCCCACGTTGGTTGCACCACGGTGGACATCCGTGCATCCTTTCCGGGCTGCTTTTTCTCCTGACTTTCTGCACTCATGAGGAGCCGGCCGAACTGGAAGCGTTTCAGGCTTCCTGGCAGAGTCATTGGTTCTACTTTCGAGGAGCCATGGGCAAAGCTGAGACTTTGAAGGCCATTGGGCCAAAGCACTTGCTCCATCTTCTGTGTGAAATCTTCGCCAAAGGTTAAAGACTCCAGGCTGTCAGGCAAAGAGACCTGATCCAAAGTCTGGTTGAAATGGCAGCCAAAGGTGAGCTTCTGCAAGCTCGGCCAAGTGATCTGCTCCAAGGGCTGATCGAAGTGTTCACCAAAAGTCAAGTTCTGAAGCCGACGGGGTAAAGTGACACCAGCCAAGCTTTGGTTAAAAAAGAAACCGAAAGTCAGGCTTTGGAGGCTGTCAGGGAAATTCACATGCTCCAGACTCTGGTTGAACTCATAGCCGAAGGTCAAACTCACGAGGCTGCAGGGTAAGGAAATCCCATCCAAAGATTGGTTGAACTCCTCCCCAAGGATCAAACTTTCAAGGTTCACTGGCCAAGTCACCTGCTCCAAGCCCTCCTCGAAAGGATGGCTCAACGTCAAACTGCGGAGGTTGTCCCAAGAGAGGCCCTGGAGCGTCTGATTGAACTCTCTTCCAAGGCACAACCTCTCGAGGCTGGGCCAAGGAATCTCTTGCAACTGCCGGTTGAACTTCGCACCAAAGGAGAGGCTCCGGAGACGTCTGGGCCAAACCACTTGGTCCAAAGGTTGATTGAAGGAGTTGCCCAGAAAGAGACTTTCGAGGCCATGAGGCCAAGCAACTTGATCCAAAGGTTGGTTGAACTCTTCACCAAAGCTCAAATAGGTTAGGTGATCTGGCCAATTCACTTCCTCGAGGGGCTGATTGAAATGATGGCCAAATGTCAGGCTTCTCAAGGTCATTGGGAAAGTGAGCCCTTGTAAAGATTGGTTGAAATCACTGCCGAACATCAATTTCTGGAGATGCTCAGGCAAAGCTGCTCCTTGCAATCTCTCATTAAAATCAAAGCGCAAGGTCAGGCAATGGAGGCTCATCGGCCATGTCACCTGCTCCAAAGTCTGGTTGAAACGATAACCACGCGTAACTCGTGCAAGCAAAGCTTGGCTCTCCTGATCACAAGCAGCTTCGAATGTGAGGCTTTGGAGACTTGTAGGCCAAATCATCTGATCCATTGTCTGGTTCCAGAAGCCAAAGGTCAGACTCACTAGGCCCTGGGGAAAGCTCACTTCGGTTAAAGCTTGGTCGAAGCTAAAGCCAAACGTCAGGCTTTGCAAACTCTCAGGCAGTCTCACGTTGTCGAGTCTCTGATTAAAATCCCTGCCAAACTTCAGCTCTTCCAGGGTGCTCGGTAGCACCACACGCTCCAAGCTCTTGTTGAACTGCTTGCCAAAGGTCAAAGTCTTAAGACTCTTCGGCCACTTCACCATCTCCAAGGGTTGATTGAATTCATCTCCCAAAGTCAAGACTTGCAGCTTCTCGGGCCAGCTCACCTTCTCCAGGCTTTGATTAAAGTAGAAGCCAAAGGTCAGAGTCTGGAGATTCTTGGGCAAAGCCGCTCGCTCCAACGTCTGGTTGAAATACTTATCAAAGCCCAGGCTCTCGAGACTGAGCGGCAGTCCCTTCAGCTGACTGAGCCCCGAAATCCCCTCTAAGCGAGTGAGTCCCTCCAAGGCAAAGCACTTCTCGTCCGCTCGAAAACGGGAAGCTGTCCAGGAGAACGATAGAGCTCGCCAGGCGTCCTGTAAACTGGTGGGTTCATAGAGATACGACACCTCCGTCAAGTCGCAGAGCTCCTGAGCGACGGGCTGCTGAAGGCGCCGCGGGGCGGGTTCGACTGAGTGATCCAAGAGTGGTTTCACCGGCGGGTAACCAGTGCAGGAGGATTTGAGGTGTCTAGGTGTCTACGCAACACACACACACACAATTACAATATGAAATACCACATTAAACACCTCGCACTACACTAACACCCATCGCATGACATCAATGACCGAATCTGAACCAACACATGCACCACGCACGTTTGACCATTTGACCGTATGTCATATCGTTCGATCTTGGGAACCCATGGCCCGAATGACTGGCAGCTGTCGCTCCTTCTGCTTGGAAATCACTTCAGATCCGTGGAGTACCAGCACTCGACAGCCAGCCTTCGCCAGGCCCAGTTGGCCAGAAATCATCTGCTGCAGCTGCAGCCCGCTGAGACCCTTGCATTGCGGCAGCCGCACGACCTCGCTTCGCCCATCCAAGCCGCGCACCTCGAGCGGCACGTCCGGCGAGGACGACGTGCCTTGACCCATGGCGGACGTTGGACGTTGGACGAGGGGCAATGCGCTCAAGGGCCCAAGGGCTCGAGCTACTGGAGCCTTGTGTCGAGCTGTCGAAGTCATCAAAACGAAGGAAAACACCAAAACGGCACCGGCCAAAGGACCCAAGGGTTCGTAGTGTTGTTCTCTGTCTTGTTGTTTGCTTCATGAAGATCCAGTAGAGTTGACCACCACGTTGACCGCCGTGGGCGTAACGTGGGCGTGACCTGGACACGCCGCTTGCGGCGTCCTGGAGAGGCTGCACTGCTTCATGTGTCCACCGGCACCTGGCACTGGCAACGAGTTTGGCGGGCCTCTTCGAGACGGTCAAGACACGTTTGGGATGTTTTCCTCTGCGAGCTGGAGTTTGAGGATCTGTTGCATCAAGGAGTCGCGTTGGCACGCTTGGGGAGAAGACTTGGAGGTCCTGCAAGGCCAATTTTGTCCATGACTCTATGGTCAACAGCATATATTTAGCAGGATAAGCACACGATGAACTCTAGAACACCACGCCAATGTCAACCTACCAGGCATCAATACAATTAGCCTAGGATCGTACTGTCCTTTACCAAAGACTTCAAAACAAGTTGCACCAAATCAACACATCGAAAGCTCTGGCCCTTGCAGAGTCAAAACCCACCGCAATGCGCCGCTGCCCCAAATGGACCAACAAAAATGCGGAATCCTTCCAACCTCTTACAAAGAATGGAACAAGATGCACGACAGTTGCTGGTGAACTCGTACTTTTACCCATCGTTCGCAAAAGCCTTGCGGTACACTCACTCTATGTCGACGCCATCCCGTAACTGGCCGCTTTCTTCCAGGGTGCCCCAGGTGTGAGTGCATTTCAGCGTTCTTGGGCCAAAGGTGGCCTGCGAAGCGGAGCGATGACAAGGACCACTGACAAAAAGTACAAAAACACTAGAGATTGTTTGTAGAGTAATACTAGGAGCAAGAAGCTACTAGGGGCTCTTGGCATCGCTGCTGGGAGCAAGGACGCTACTAGGGGCTCTTGGCCGTACTACTAGGAACAAGAAGCTAATAATGATCAACTTTTGCAAAGTAGAAGCTGGTTTTATACCATCCAGCTGTGGACCGGTGTCGAGAGCGGTGTGTTGCATGGTTTTTGCACGGGTTGGACTGACTGTTGGCTAGCATTGAACAGGTGTGCTAGGGCTTGTCTAGCAATATGCAAAGCTTCGCAAAGCCAAAGCGTTTGTACTTTAGGCTTCTCGTTGCGGTAAGGAATCGTGCTAAGAATCTCTTTGAGCTGGTATCTACAAGGGCTGCCAGCTTCAAACACACCATCATGACATCCACTTGTCCCATCTACATGTACCACAAGCGCTACGAGAGCCAATGCAGCCACCGCCCTATCTACATCCATCCAAACCCAGACCACCAGACCACCAGACCGGGCCTCCACCAGCAGTTGCACCGGTGCCTGGAAGCCCAGCTGCACCGCGAAGCCCAGCGCGCCGCCCGCGCCGCCCGCGGCGAAGTCCGCCGCCGGCGCTGCGAGGCGATGCCTCGGCGTCGGTGGCGCTCGGCGGGCGCCGCTCCCCCCTCCCTACTGAATTAAGTCATTGAGGACTAGGCAAAGTTAGCTTCTAGGTAGGACACAGGACAGCTCACGCTTCTTCAAGGAAGGGGCGGGGGGAGCTTCCTTTTTTTTGCTCTCAAGCCGCATCACGGGGTCGTTCGGCAACTGCAAAGCTTCCGCTGTAGCAGTCAGGATTCCCTATGTTTTTACAACAGGGCATCAAATGGGATGCACCATGAATGTGGAGTCTCTTTGGCTCCACGCATGAAAGCTCTACATAGCATTTCAAGGGAAGCGTTATCAAGAAATGCTTCGGCACCTAGGAAGGCTCCTTTCGGAAAGGTGCGTCCGTTGCTCTTATTCCTCTTATCGAGTAACAGTGGTGCAACAACGATGTTCTTGTTCTTGCAGTACGAAATGGAAGCACGGATGATGCAAGCGTAAGCTTGTGGTGTTGACAAAACACCTGGTGGAAGGCTAAAGCGCCACCCCTGTATGAAGGCAAACACAGCCAATTCAAAGACAGAACAAGCCCTCTTTTCACCTAACCGCCAGCATAACGTGTTCGAAAAGCGCAGGAAAAGGCGAAAATTGTGCTCGGAGATAGTTTTGTTCTCACGGAACGGCACTTCAGTGTCAGCCTCATTTGTCCAGGGAAAGTTGGCTATGTCAGCGTCCCATGACCATTTGGGACACAGCTCGCGAGGTGAATACCCTGTGGAGGTCTCACACACAACTTCATTGCGAGGGGGTGCCACCTCCTCTGGTTTCTTACAAGTTCGGTTCAACTTGGATAACCAGAGCTGCCTTGCAAAAATATCTTGTTCGTGCACAACGAGGTCAGTCTTTATGTTCAAAGCAGTTCTGTGTATGCATGACTTGGCGAGGGAATCGGTCAAACGATTAAGCCGAATATCTTGTCGAGTAGAGCCAAGAGCGGCGGCCTCCTCCTCAGTTATCATCTCACTTGGTATGTGCTCAATCAAATGAGCAGGGCACCACAATAACTGCAGCGGAGATGCAACAAAGCCACGGCGAGAATGAATTAAGCCGAGTAAAAATCCCCACCAATTAGCGTGTGTCCAGCTCACTTGCACAGAATCCTGTTGGAGTAATTGTGCGAATTGCTGCACAATAGTCAGGGAATCAGTATGCACTATCAGAGGCTGGGCTGCGATGGCAAAGGCAATCAAAATGGCCCATAGCTCGGCAGTATAGCTTGAAAGGCGCCAATGTTGCACAGTACCAACTGCAATCGTTTCCTCATTTTCAGCAACCACGGAGTAAGCAGCAAGGGAAAGCCAAGGATAATGGTTGAGCTGCACCGAACCATCAGTCCACACATGCGCAACGCTAGCCACCGGTTCTCGCCATGGTGTTACCTGGATGTCCGAGGTCTTGGAGACTTTCAGCTTGCTTCGAATACTCTCCAAAGGGATCTCAGCAATACCAAGGCATTCAAAATTCGGCCCAAAATTTGTGGTGGAAAACGGCTGCCTGAGTTCCTCCGGTAGCTGAGAGCACTCATTCACAAAGTGATGCACGGATTCCTTTGGTGCATCACAAAACCGGCAGTTAGGTTTGTCTACCAAGCCAGCTGCAAAGGTTCTATCGGCTGTAGCTGTGCAACCTGTTAGTGCACTTTCCCAATGAAATAAGAAGGAAAAGCCCTGGTTCGGCACTTTGGCAATCTTCTTTTTCGCTGACAAGGTCATGGTAAGGTCTAAGAAGCCACTTGCTTGACGGACGTCCTTTCGCGGCATGGCACAAGCTGTGTGGTAGCATTTGTTGGCAGCAAAACTCTTCAACAGGCATTTGAGGTCAGAGATGGAAAACTCCATGAAGTTCACCTCCTCAGAGTCAAATACAGCGAAGCAAAAGGGAGCGGTCCAGTTGATGTCAAGAATCAGACATGCTTGGCTAAACTGTGTCAACCAAGATTGTGCGGTCAGTTGATCTTGCTGGAACAATAGCTGCCAGGTCTGTCTTGCATGCTGCGATGACTGAAGGAAGCGAACGGATTCAATAACTGTTGTCACTGCCCTGCAGAGAAAAGGATCTAGCTTGTGAACCTTGTGGATGATGCACAACAACAGATGTTTGGACCGCCACATTGGCCGATTCTGCCACAGTGCATCTGCTATGGCACACTGTAGCTTGGCAAGCTGTCTTTTGGGCAGGAAGTTCAACTGAGGTGCAAATGCAATTTGCGGCAAAACTTTGGTGGCCAGTATCTGAGCTCGTTTGTAGCTGTCGCAAGGGAGTGAGCGAATGGCCTCACAATCACGAAGGGCACCTTGTAACGTGGACAATGGGAATTGGCCAACATTCTTCTTCGTTGTTTGAACATGGGCCCCAAGGATGTTCACCACTTCAACTAGTTTCATCTGGGGAAAAGCAACGCGAAGGGCTCTTCGCTGCTCTCCATTTGTTGCGAACAGTTCACATTTCCCGGCATTGAGGAACTGGCCACACAAAGTATCCCACAATTCCGTCGCCTTGACAGCCGCCACAAGATTATCAATATTGGCTTCCCTCGTCCATAGGTATGTGTCATCGATAAAAGCACGAAAATCCACCCCTGGAATTTGTCCAACAATCCAAGTCCATATTGCCATATGGAGATTGATACAGAGAAGACTGAGGGAACATCCTTGTACAACCCCATTGGCTGTCGAGATTGGTTGTGCTCTGGTCCATTGTTTGAAAGCCAGGAAACGAGTCATTCTGGAGTACAAGGCGATGAAAGCACGCACAAATCCAACCGGCAGTCCCAATGTCAGCATTATGGCAGCGCAAAGCTTGGGCATTAGGCGGTCGAAACACTTTGACTTGTCGAGCTTGACTGCCGCAAAGTAGCCGTGGAAGCTGTGAGCGTGGTCGATCTCCATCTGAAGGGTGGAGTGGACTTCGGCCATCTGGCGACCCTTAACCCCTCCCTTCAATTGCATGGGCATCACCGTTTGCTGCCAACTCTGCAGTTGGAAAAAGCGAAGGCCCGTGTATAAGAGGGTGAAAACGGACTGGAGGGCAATCAATCTCTTCGACAATGGCAAATCACTTCCATCTTTGTTGAAGATGACCATCTTGACTTGAGTGAGAATGGTGGGGAACTCGGAATTCCCTGCTTCAATATCATTGAAAAGATCAGCCACCGGTTTGAGAGCAGAGGGTGGAAGGGCCTGTACTTCACGGGTAGCCCAACCATCCAGTCCAGCTGCTGCATCAGGGCGGCGACGAGAAGCTTGTTCCCACAGTTGCAATGCAGTAACAGGTGGCAGTACAATTTGCTGACCTTTATCATGGATGTAGGGCCAGACCTGCTTTAGTACCTGCATTTCATGCTGATGTGAAGCATTCACAGAAAATACACCGTCCCATTTCTCTGCAATGTGGTCCATAGCCTTTTGCGGGTCATAGATGATGTTGCCGAGATCATCCTCAACGAGATTGGGAGGAACTATACGTCTCTTCCTTTTCAAGTACTGGTAGACAATCTTGCCGATAGAGAGCGAGGAGGTGGCCATCTTCATGGCTTCACGCCATTTTTTAATTGCCCCCAACTTCATCTGCTTGAGTTCAGCGTTGATTGCCACCAAAGTAACTTCAATCAAATGCTGCAGATCATGTTGAAAAATCTGAGCCACCGAGAGAGGAATGACTCTTGCCTCCTTCAGTCTACGCAGGACACGACGTTGTGTGTAGAAGAAGGTGCGAGCATCACCCTGTCCAGTGGTTGATCTTGCGAATCTGTACGCCAATTCACGTAGGGATCTCAGACAGGCTTGAAGAAGGAGGAGAAGTGGCGAGGCAGGATTCCCGGCACCTTCTTGGGCAGCACAGTAGCTGAGCTTGCGGAATTTGGGTAGCTGGCCTCTTTGTCGTGGGCCTTTAGACCATTGTGCTCCATTGACAAGCAGGAGCTTGATTGCATACTCGTTGAAAATCTCCCACTTTCTATCCGGATTGGTGGCAGTCTCAAAATCGAGCTGGTATGGCCGCCAGAGCTGTTCTCCAAGTAAATTCACAGGGCAGGCAGGATCTGTAGTATCGGCGGTCACAACATGTTCGAGATCTAGCTTGGCAAAGTTCTGCAGTACCGTTCCAATTTGTTGTGTTCGTGACCAAGCAAAGTGTGCTTGTACTGGCCGGTGCTGACGATCCGGAAAGTCTAAGATCTCAATTTTCACCAATGCAGTGAGAGCTGTCCTGTTCATGAGTATGCCGTCAATAGATGACTGTCCCTCACCTTCTTCAGTGGCAGCATGTTGGAAGAAGGTTGGAGAACGGAAAAGCCCACCTGCCTCGTCAGTCTGGAGAAGGGGGTCAGACCACCCCCAATTGTCAAGGGCAAGTTGGACTGCAGGGTACATGCCTGGCTCCATCTGGAAATCTCCCGCTATGACAATAGGAATGTCTCCAAATTGCGCAGCAACTGTGAAAAGTTGATGGAGCATCTCGTTATTTCTTTCAAACTTAGCCCTTTCAGAAGCCGCATTCGCAATTGCGTAGAAGTTGAAAGCCAAGAGCTTGACCCCGCTGGAGACCTGGTGCCAAGTGGCAGTAACTCGTGCGGTACATCGTAGAAGCTCCCAAGAGCCAGACAGGTCCTGATGGTCATGGAAAATTTGTGTGAATTCCTTGCGGGCACAAGTAGCTGTACCCCCGGAGGGGATTCTGAACGTCCCATTGCTGGCCCGGAGCTTCTGCAATGGTTGAGAGCAGTAAAGCTCAAACTGACAAACCGCAGCTTTACGTTTGGCATCCAGCATGTTGGACTCCGCAATTCTAGCTTCTTGGAGGAGGAAGGCATCAGCATCCCATTGTAAGCAACTTGCATTTGTTGCAAAAGAGTCAACATTGGCGGAGATCATAGACCAGGGGGGGTCCTTCGCCCGGGAAACCCAGTGTTTTGTCAAACCAGGCCATCTGCCAAAATGGCACTCTTCCAGGATGAGGACTGCTGGCCAAAGATTGGCATTCATAGTGACACCATGTGCACTGCAATAGAAGTTGAACGTCATGAACCAGGGAGCTTTCAAGAAAAACATTCTGAATTCGCAAAACCAAGGGGCAAGATGAATGAGCCCTCTCCTTCACCAGCTGGTGGGAGCACAGCGTCATCAGGCCCCAAGCAACATAGGGGAGCGTGCAGAGCTCACTGCAACCATGAGGATGTTGTACATCACCCGTCTCACAATAGCAGCGCAGAAGGAGGATGGCCGGACCACCCATGCTGGCAACGCACGTCACACAATACCCCAAGTGGACGTACTCAAAGTAGGTAGTCCCACAGTGTAAAACCCATAGAAAAACTGGCAGTAAAGCAGTAGTCACAAGCTGCCCCCGTGAAAGACGCGGCAAGGGCATCCGGAGCCAGAGCAATACGCAAATGCCAGCACAAAACCCCAGGGCCTGAGAGAAGGCCCTCTGAAATGCAGGGCTGAGGAAGAAGAGGCTTCGTTCTTCCCTTCGCCCTTCTTGATGTTCTAAGTGTAGTCAAGCCGCCCTGTGATGCTTCACAGGTGGCGGAGTTTCACCGTGTTCTCGTTGCCGCGGCTGGACGCACTGCAAGATCTGTCGCAGCTGATCTCCGACCTGAGTAAACTGGTTGTCTACCTTTTCACTGAGGTGCTCATGCTTCTGCTCAAGCCGGCCGACCTGCTCTTCAAGGCGATCGATACGTTCATGATGGATGTCTTTGGAGACCGCAGAACGAGATTGAGTGATCTCTTGCCCTCCAGCTTGATGGTTCTTGGACCCTTTGCCTTTCCCTTTACCCTTTGATGGCGGCTTGTAGGCAATCGGGGTGAGCAAAACTTCAAAGGTCTTGTCGTTGACTTGTACGGAGAATTTGGAGACTGTTGGAGGCTTCTCAAAGGATAGTGTCCATGCACATACACCCGCTCGCCGAAAGGATCTGGTTGGAATGCAAGGAGTCTTTGTGGCTTGGTACACAGCAGACACAATATCCTTTGCGAGGATCTCATAGGGCCACCCCAAACTATCCATGTTGACCTTCGGAATCATTGCTTTGTTGATTGCACAGATTCTATCGTCCTGTGGTAGCAGAAGATCTCGAGCTGTGGCAAGAGCATCAGTTGCAAAGCGAGGTGCAAGGCCTCTTTTTGTCACGGCAATTCCACGGTAGCCGGTGATGGAAGCAGCTGCTTTGATCAGGTCCGCCTTGCTCGATCGATCAATCGGCCAGAATCGTGGGATGATCGAGAGATCTGGGACTTGTGCTCCTTTAGGTACGAAGTCTCTCACAATAAGCTCGCCCGTTCCGCTGGCTGCTAGAAGTGGGACCCTATGCGTCTGCTGTACCTTCAGCAGGCATTGATGAACCACATCATGCTTGTCCTTGTTGTGCTCCTGAATGACTCGGTAGCCATAGATGGCAGCATGACCCCAAATTGGATCTGTGCAGACCTCTTTGAGGTAGTGCTTGAATTTGGCCAGCGGATTGTCGTAAAAGACATTGAAGGTGTCCTTGTTTGTGAGTCGGGCATCACACTCCAAAACAATTTCACTGACCGCAGCCAACGTGAGCGTGATGGAAGGTGCAGGCAGCTTGAAAGTGACCTCGGGTGTGAGTACCAGCAGGTGGACTTGCCTCTTGTACTCCTGGTTCAAGGCCGGGTCAAACACAATGACTTCGAAGGGACCTGTCAAATTGGCGATTTTTGCCAATGGGTCCATGGGATCGATCATTGGTAGCAACAACGCACATGGCTCCTTCGGAACAACTTCACGAGCATGTTGTAAATTCCCTTTGGAAACGAAGGCAATCCCTCCTTTGTTGGTGGAGAGCTGCTCCTTTTGGACGAATGGCACAGGCGTCTTGCTTTTGTCAACAAACGGGTGGTCAGCCTGGAGCTGGAGATCTTCCCATTTACTTTGTCTGACGGACTTCTTGTTGGACTTCCATGGGTCATCAAACTGCCATGGATCAGGAGAGACCATCGCAGCATCTGACGGAGTCGACCCTTCCATTCCTCCAAGGGAAAGTGCTGAGCATGGGTGCATCAATCGTTGCCCGCCAACCACCAAAAAGAGCCTCCTCATATTTTCAGCAAAGGTACGAAGCATAGGTGGAGCGCGCGCTACTCTCCATGCCAGATTGGATTCATCCAAGATCTGATCAATGAGCAGCCTCTTCTGTTGCGGAATATGGAAAGTGTCTGGCAACGACAAGTCCACAACAATCCAGCGATGGAGTAGTTCCTAACCACACATACCAGGCCAAGTACGATTGGTATCGACAATGATAATTGGACGAAACCCAACTGGGACAATGAAGTCTTCAGCAAAAGTGGCCCAAAACTGTTGGTCCCGTGGTGGTACTTGCAAGAAGACCACTCGACATGTATGTTCGGTGGCGTTGCAGATGACCTCGATGCCAATCCAGTGCCCTTCCCGAAGCGCAATGAACCTTTGCACTTCTTGAGAGAGGGGCTTGACACTGGCCGCAATGATGGACAAATCATGATGCAGCACCGGTGGACAAAAGGAGTCAGGCAAAAAGAATGTCATTGCAAATTCAAGTTCATCATTGGAAGCCCATCCAGGATGTGTCCTGTAAATATTCATTCTCATCTCCAGCCATTCATCAGCAACAAAGAAGATCTCATTGATGTGATAGTCGTAAGGAGGTCTTCCTGTGGCACGAAGCATCAAATCATCTGCTCGACTCGGCGCTTCAAGGATGGCAACCAGGAATGCATTCCTACCAGCACGGGCAAATTGCAGCATTCGATCATCAACCTGAGAATCCCTCCATACCAAGTCAGCCTGATCAATCACCTGCATCACATGGTGGTTGTGCTGAACACGTTGCAGCCTTTGGGTGGTTCTATGGGTCTGAGGAAGAAGCGGCGCTCCTGCCCTGGCAAAGAATCCTCTGAGTGTGTACCACGAGGCCAAGTCGGAGTCCTCAGCAGTACGTATCCACCGAAAAGCATTGGGCATCACTTGGATCCCCATGTAATGTATGAGCTCAAGCACCGCTTGACGTTGTCTGTGCGTCAATTGCTCAGGTGAATGATAGAGGACTCTCCATTGCCCTTCAAAGAACCTCACCTCGACGAAGATCCAGTCAAAGAGCACCAGGATCGGTACCACGAAGTGCTGAAAACATAGCCACAAGTCCGCAGGTTCGTGAGGGAATCGGAATTGAGCTTCATTGCTGATCCACATCGCAGGAGGGCACCAACAAATCGAAGGCATCAGAATTTGCAACACATCGAAGTGAAAGACAATCTCATCTACTGCAAGTGCACCTGGCTCAAGGTTGAATTGGAGGAGCCTTTCAGTTATTCGGTCTCCATGGATATTGCAACTTGGATGATCAGTGAGTCGGTCCATACCACCGAACACTATAGTGGAAGCTTGCTGCACCCGGACGTCACACCAAAGAAGGTCCCCATTAATCAGCATCAATGGTTGTTCCTGTCGACACTGAACCAGATTACGTTGGATAATCTGACAACGCTGCTGGAGCTCAATTGCACACTGCGCTGGAGTGAGCCCACGTGGTACTTGGGTGATTTTACACCATTTGAGATCAGAGCCACCAGCCAACAAGACCCACTTGCCATTTGCAAGAGGGTCATACTCACCACGGATGGCAATGACCACCTGTGTTCCCAACATGACTCGGCAAGCTTCTCGGTTGATTTGAAAGAAGTGGATCGGAGCTCCTTGAAAGCGAAAGGTTGGAATGCTGCCGATACGCTCCAGGTTCGCCATGTGAATCCATTCAAAAGAACCATCTTGTAGGAGGAATAGCACCTTACCAACATGTACCGGGTTGGCATCTTGGCAGAGATGTTCAAGCACATGAAGGAACCCATTGCTATTGGTTTCAACCAAATGATCAAACTCCAGATCGGCCTCATCAAAGTGCCATGGTTGCGTGGGGGACACAATGGGGTCCTCGAGCTGATCTATACTGTTCACACAAATGACCCGCAGCGTTCCAAGGTCAGCAGAACCCAATCTGAGCTGAAAATCCCCATCTGACAACTTATTCCATCCAGTGCCCTTGGGAAGGTCTCGTCCATCCCGGGCGAGCTTGAGCTGTCCTACATGGTGCGATTCCAGCTGAAGAGCATGAAGTAATTGCTCAATGATGTTGCCATCCTTCTGAACATTGATCGGGATGAGTGCGGCATCATCACAAAAGCGAATCAGGGTGCTTCCAACTAGCCAAGGCTGCCATGTTCTGATGCTAGGAATGGCTTTGGCCGCAAAATCAGCAATGGGCTGGAGCACGTACATGTCACCGCAAGTACGAACAATGGCATTATCGGAAGTCAGCCTATCTTCCCAGCACTGGCGAACAAGCTTCAACTTGGGGATTTGTTCGTCTGAGACACCTTCAAGGGCAAAAAGAAAAGCTACCAAAGCATGCAACTGTGAAATGGCATTCCCCAGCTGATGAAAGGCACGTCGAATATCAGTTGGTAAAGCGATGCAATCAGTAGTCCCAAAGAGCGACACAAAGACAAAAGGGTCAATGAATTGGAAGTCAGCACCTCTATGCAAAAGTGCTGCAAAGATGCCTTTCTCCTCGACATGCTCACGTTGGAGACTATGCTGTGCTGTGTAAGAGGCACACAAAGTGGGCAGGTAATCACCCGGCTGTATTGCCCTGGAGGACAATACCTGCACAGCGGTTGCATTCTCGCCAACTTTCGCTCGCTTGGCCGGTGGAAGGAACTTTTTGTCCCCATAGATCGTAGTCAGTTCACTTGGCAAAGTGAGGTCAGAATACAAGGCTTCGGGTAAGCCAAAGAGGTGTAGTGCATCATCCCATGCCAACCTTCTTTGCTGATGACACAAGATCCTCTCGTGGGACTTTTGGCATTTCACATCCTTTCGAGCCCAGACGGCAAGCCAACGGGTCCTGTGGTTACCGGTGAGTTGATGGATGGCTACATCTTGTGACCACAACTTGACATATCCTGCGAGCTGAAGTCCAGCAGAGAGCACCCGCCAATGGGGGTGCGCTTCAATACCATCGGAGCATTCGAACAAAGCCAGAACAGGCCTGCTGCGAGCAACATGCTGAATTGCATCGAGGAAAAGGAAGCCTTCCTCAGTCGCAAGTCCTGAGTTTTTGCCACCTTTGCTCCAGCTGGGGCAAGGAGGTGATAAGGTAAGCACCAGGTTGGACTTGTTCGTTGTAGCACGCAGGATTGATGGGTCGCAAATATTTGCCAAAATCCCATTGTATGTATCAGCAGGATTATATGTCTCCTTAATCGGTCCACACCAGAATTCTTTGTTGTGATTGTAGGCCCACGTTTTCATGACATCCGGGCACCAATCAATGGACGTGTGAGTTGCAAAGGCCTGTCCCACATTGGCATGCTGCAACCAGCACATCGATCTCAACCAGCCTTCGTACGCCCCTGAGAACAGGTGAGAGACGTTCCAAGCGAGATTCAGGTCTAGCATCGAGATGTTCCAAATCAGCACGTGCTCATCGGCTGTCACTTTGCCAACAGTCGGTCTGTGGGAGGGCTTCGTGAGGAGGCCCAAGAACATTCCAGGTGTGAAGTCAACACGGGCATGATCGGCTTGACAGCAGACCTCAAATTGTTTCCAGCCATCATTGGCCAGCACATCATCTTGAAAGAGCATGGAGGTTCGGCGCACTTGTACACATTTGGGTGGACCACAATGTACCAGTACGACTTCACCAAAAAGGATCCACTCAGCAAGGTCATCTTCACATGTACCTGTGGCAGCTATGGCCTTCAAAGCGTCTTGGACTGACACGGCCAAGGACGAAGGCAGGCTCGCAGTGGCCCAGTGTATCAACGCTCCATCGACATGTAGCTCATGCTTTGAACCCATGTCCTTAGTACCCATGGCACTGCCAAGCTTGGGGCAGCTCAGCTCTGTAGACGCAAGACCCCTCGTGAGTAGAGGTGACCTTGCCGCAGCGCGTGCCGGCGCGTAAGCTGAGTGGGCTTGATCCAAACAGCTCGGGGGGAGCTTCCTTGAAGACGCGCTCGCACTCATGATTAGGTTCCTTTAATAGATTTTTAGGGACACTTAGACTTCAAATCTTCAGCGTAGGGTGGGAAGGGTGGGAGGTAGGTGATCCTGTGGTGGTTGGACATTTTTCACATCTTTCACGAAACAGCGAAAACTGGGGTGGGGAAGGATTGGAATGTAGGTGTGGTGTTTGGGTAGTTGAATGGTCACTAACTTGGATGTGGAAACCGCACAAACCGCACAGACAAATGTCTAGTCACCGGGGACTTCCCATGTTTGTCCCGGCACCTGCGGTGGACCAGTTTTCAGGTCAAGCAGGAGCCCCGTGAGCTTCTTGGACACAAGCTTGCACTGTTCAATGAATGGCCACTGCTCTTCATCAGTTCCATTCATCTCTCCCTTAGACTACAAAACATCTATTACTAAACACAATAAACAAGGGCACTGCTACTAGTAACAAGAGCATTAAGTACCTAGTAACAAGTGCCTTACTAGTAGTAACAAGAAGCTATTAGGAACAAGTGCATCGCTAAACACCTTTTGCACTCCAAAGGACCCGACGGACGCAGCCGACCGACGGACGCACTCAATTCCCAGCGGCCCAGCGCCCAGGAGCACCGCCAGCGGCACGCCGAAGGTCTCCGCCACCCGGTAGCCCTCGGCCGTGGTGTAGCCTGGACGAAGGGTCAGGAAGCCCCTGGGCAGTTAGGTGTGGAGAGGGAGTGCTTTTGGTGGAGAAGGGTCAGTGGATGGGGTCGGTTTGCTCCAGAAGCTTTCCATCATTCGGATTTCGGAGGGACATCCTCATGGGTCGTGTGGGCTTTCATTTCGACTCATGGGTCGATGTGAAATGGGTCGACGTCAAAAACCCGTGGAGCCACGTTTCCAGTGGAGAAGAGATTTCAATTTCCCTCTTCTATAGAGACCACCACCTGAAGAATGATCTGCGACGCACCGATATAGACCCACTCATGCCACATACGACTCATGCCACGTCCGGTCCCGCCGTCGGCCAGGCTGGTGGGCAGTGGGCGGAACTTGCAAGCGCGTCGGCCAAAGGCCTGGGTGGAGGCCATCGCTACGAACGGAACCCGGGCATCGCTACTTGTAGCAAGAAGCTCTTAGGTTGGAGGCCATCGCTACTAGTAGCAATAAGGCTTTCTAGATCTTTCTAGTAACTAGTATGTCTTTGAAGCTTTCTGGTATCTAGAAGCTACGCACGGTGGAGGCCGTTGCGACACGTAGGCTGGCCGGTTCGACGCCGTTGGACCGGTGTGGAGAGCACGAGGTGTGACGAGCACGAGGACGCTGTTGTGAGGTCCGGGGTGTGCTGGGGTGTTAAGACAACATACATTCGAGACAAACTTGGTTTTAGAGATGGCAGAGACATACCACCGGGATGGTGGGCTTTGACACGAAGCCGGGATGGGAGACCCACCTTCTGCGTGTTGGTTCGGGAGACCCACCACAGTTGGTGAGAGGTTCAAGAGTTTGGAGAAAGCTCTCTCCCGCCATCCACCACCTCCCAGTCTGCCTCGGAGTCTGCTCCACCCATAGTTCATCCTTGTGAGTACTTGGCCCATGAAGACCCACTTCCCCAAACAGTTTCCGGATGAAAAGCACAACTCCCAAAGGCGTCAGTGAAACTTTCTCACGTGCCGATTGCCAAACGTACGCCGACCGCGCTGAACGCTGCCTCCTCGGGGTCGGTACCTGGGGCAAGATCGACACCGATGAAGGCGGGGTTCTCTGCACCGGTGCAGATTTACAAAGCCACCTGAGAAGAGCTGTTTTTGGGCCCATCAGGTGCAGGAATGCTGACACATATCTGAGAACAGGAGGGGCCTCCACCATCGCAAGTAGGTTGGAGGCCATCGCTGCTAGTAACAAAAAGCTACGTAGGTCGCACTCGAGTTTAGGACCGCTTCGTCCGGACCGGTAGAATCGTTGAGGACCGCCGGTCGGATTGCTCGGTGTCGGTATGCTCGGACCAGAAGAAGTCACAAGGAGCACATTGGAAGGTGACCACTGTCGTCCTTCGTCCGGGGATCTGGCAACATCTGGTTCTGCCACCAGATTCGGGGTGCGAAAGGGAGTCGTTCTCTTCTCCCCAGTCATGCTTCCCGACAGTGACCGGCTGACTGTGTTTTCCACCCTTCTGCCAAAGCGGCTCTGCTGGCCAAGGACCTGGCTGTCGGTATAGTGCGGTATTTAGAATACTTCTTTATATCCTTCTGTTGATGAAAGCAAGAACCTTGGCACCACCTAGGCGAAAGAACACGCCGGTACTTCTTGCCCTCCGTTTTGGTGCAAGATCTTCTTCCTGTATCAACCAAGTGAAACATTATCATTAGCACGCATACACACACAGAGATCACAGAGGTTTTTTGCATTCAAGGTTGTCATTGTCATCTATATTGATTGGTCGGAAGCCACACTAAAATACCATTACACACTGAGAAGCCCCATCTGCCCTTGCTGCATTTTTGTCAGCCCCAAGCGTCAGCACAAAGCGCACCAGTTCCAAGTGGCCATTCTTAGGTGCCACCATCAAGAGGGTTAACCCCTCATTCGCTGTCGCACGGAAAGCTCCAGCCTTGCAAAAGATCCGGACAACTTCGTGTCCTTCGTCAGCTGCAGCAAACATAGCTTCTATTGTGCTTTTCCTTGAAGTCGTGATGGGTTCAAAAACCTCACCACTTCCTACTGGCTATTCTGAAATGCAAGCCACACAGCTCCTTCCACATCTTCCGTTGCAGCATCCTCAGGTCGTGCGTCCAGCAAGCATCGCACCACTTCCAAGTGGCCTCTCGCAGCTGCAACCCACAGAGCTGTTGCACCATCGTCGTTGCCGCATTCTTGTTAGCTCCAGCCTCGAGCAATAACCGCACCGCTTCCAAGTGGCCATTCTCAGATGCAACAAACAAAGCAGTTGCCCCGTTTGTCTTTGCCGCATTTTTGTCAGCTCCAGCTTCGAGCAACAACCGCAGCACTTCTGAGTGACCATACTGAGCCGCAGCGAGCAAGGCGGTTGCCCCATCTGCCCTGGCTGAATTCCTCTCAGCTCCATCCTCGAGCAAACAGTGCACTACTTCAAGGTGGCCATTCTCAGCTGCAACCAACAAGAGGGGTGCCCCATCCTGCGCTGTGGCATTCTTGTCAGCTCCAGCCTTGAGCAACAACCGCACCACTTCCAAGTGGCCTTTCTCAGCTGCAGCAAACAGAGCTACTACTAACCACGTTTTGCTTTGCTGCAATGATGTCAGCTCCAGCCCCAGCAACAGCTGCACCACTTCTAAGTGTCCATGCCAAGCTGCAACCCACAAAGCCTGCGTCATGTTCTTTCGCCGAATGCTTGTCAGCCCCAGCCTCAAGCAACAGCCACAAACTTTCCACGTGGCCATTCTGAGCTGCAACAAGGAGAGCTGTTACCCCGTTTGTCTTTGCCACATTTTTGTCAGCTCCAGCTTCGAGCAACAACTGCAGCACCTCTGAGTGGCCATACTGAGCCGCAACCATCAAGGGGGTTGAACCATCTTCCGCTGCCGCATTCGGGTCAGCTCCAGCCTTGAGAAACATCCGAGCCACCTGCAATTGTCCTTCCTGAGCTGCAGCAAACAGCGCTATTGCTGCATTTCGCTTTGCCAGCATCAGCTTCGAGCAACAACTGCGCCGCTTCTAAGTGGCCACAGGAAGCTGCAACCCACAGAGCTTCCGCCCCATCTTTCCTTGCCACATGTTTATTTTCTTCACCTTTGAGCAACAAACGCAGCACTTCTAAGCAGCTATTCTGTGCAGCAAAAATCAAGGCGGTTGCCCCGTCTTTCCTTGCTGCATTCTTGTCAGCTCCAGCTTCGAGCAACAACCGCAGCACTTCTAAGTGGTTATTCTGTGCAGCAAAAATCAAAGCAGTGGACCCAATATCCTGGGCTGCATTCTTGTCACTTCCGGCCTCAAGCAACAACCGCACCACTTCCAAGTGGCCTTGCGCAGCTGCAAGAATCAAAGCAGTTTCCCCATTGGCCCTTGCTGTATTCTTCTCAGCTCCAGCCTCGAGCAACAACCGGACCACTTCCAAAATGCAAGCCACACAGCTCCTTCCACATCTTCCGTTGCAGCATCCTCAGGTCGTGCGTCCAGCAAGCATCGCACCACTTCCAAGTGGCCTCTCGCAGCTGCAACCCACAGAGCTGTTGCACCATCGTCCGTTGCCGCATGCTTGTCAGCATCAGCCTCCAGCAACAACCACACCGCTTCCAAGTGGCCATTCTCAGATGCAAGAAGCAAAGCAGTTGCCCCGTTGGTCATCTTTGCCGCATTTTTGTCAACTCCAGCTTCGAGCAGCAACTGCAACACCTCTGAGTGGCCAGACTCAGCCGCAAACATCAAAGGGTTGCCCCATCTGCTGTTGCAGTTTTATGTCAGCTCCAGCTTCAAGCAACAACCGCACCACCTCCAAGTGGCCCTGTTCTGCTGCAAGATGCAGAGGTGATAATTCATTGCCGGCACCTCCCCCAAATTTGTTTCTGAAGCAACCTTGTCACGTCGCTCAGTTGATTGTTCTCACATGCAAGGCGTAGTTCCTGCCATACCACGCCCTCCTCAGGCGCATAGAGGTCCAGGATTACCATTTGCACACGTGCTAGCTGTCTTAGCGGCATTTCATCCTGTAACTCGCCAATGTCTTCACTGAAGAGTCTTTGTCGAAATCTTGAGTACCCAAGCCGACGGGCCAAGAGCGTCTTAGCCCAACTCCTCCTCATGAAGCTGGATGACAGTGGCACCTGAGAGTAGTGTAATCTCCATGGAAAAATTGGCCCCAAAGCACTCTAGGACGAAAATGCAAACATGTGAGAGCCAAAATGGCTTTCGCAGAGAAGCTGATTCTGGTCACTTTGGGCGACTTCTTGCACTGCTCATCTTCCCACCCAGGCCTGGCCCAAGAGCATGAGCCTGGAGACAGACGTTGGCTCGGTCCCGGCCCCATCCGGCCCCAACCCGAAACCGTTGAAGCTGGATCGATTCCAGCCGTCTCCCATTTGGGATCTTTGGGATGCGAAACGGAGCTGTAGGACATCGGTGAAAGAGATGAGCGAAATGGTTCGCCGTTGAGAACCGTTGGCGGGCTCCCGTGGGCGGGCTCGTCTTCCAGCGGTTTCGGAGTCGAAACGGCCGGCTGACGCGGTGGGATGGTGCGGAGCTAGACTTGAACGGCGCAACTCGTGCTGCTGGAATTGGATCAGCCAAAATTCCAAGTCATTGGTCCTTGTTGTCGAGAAGACTCCTTGGTACTGGCCATGATGCTGCAAAAGAGCAACCTAATTTTGTGGCCAAGGTGCGCAGAAGCTTCAGACCCCCATTCCCCGTATCCATCCAACAAATTCTGCAGCACTGCAGCCGGGGGGAAGGGATGCTGGAACCATCCAAAGTCCCGTTGGAGCGACTCGAGTGTCCTCTCGCCTGAGGAGCGCCATGAGGCCATCCGTGGACGACTCGCTGCGACGCCACCGCTGCGACGTCCAAGCGCTCTGGATGGCCGCACGGCCACCGGACAACGGCTTGAAAGCGAGGCTGGTTTGGCTGATTTGTGGTGCTGGCTGGGTTTGTTGTGTTGGGGTGACGGGGGTGTTAGGTGGGTTGCGCAGTGCAGCTGGGTGGCTTTCTTGGAGACTGCTGTCTCTTCACACTTAGGTGAGGGGACAGGGGGATTCTCTTGCGGTTCATCCAGTTTCCATGACCGCTGATCTAGTGGACGACCTATTGCAATTTGAGAGACTATCTAAAACTGTGGGTTCAGTCAGAAGAGTTTTTGGAGACGGACTTCTGATCAATTGCTAGCTGCACTGATCCAGTTGGAGCTTGTTTTCAACATCAAAAGACTTTGCCTCTTTCGGTGTTTCGACAGCTTGGATAGTCAATCATGTGCCAGCGAATGCACGGCCTGATGGTATCTTGTGTTCGTTCGTTCTTGGCGGTGCTCAGATCACGTTCGTCCTGAATCTAAAGCAAGCTGAAAGATCAGCGGCAAATGCACAAAGGCAAGTACAATGATTCCAGGCAGGAAGGATGCGACCTCTCATCGCCATCTGCGAATCGGTCCGGCACCATACTGGAGTCCCTCCCCCAAAAAAACAATGCTGACGTGTTGCGGGTTGAGAACATACCTCTGTCTCAGTCTTCCTGAAGGTTTCGATGTTGTGCATGTGACCTAGCTTTCCTCCGCAAGACTTCCGTGAGGTCGAACATCTCCTCCATACATCGGGGTGGCACTACAGAGCCCTGGAAGGTCCGGGATTTTCGGGTCGAAGAAAGATCATCTGGTCTGTTCCGCAGAAGCAGTGACAAAATCGTCTCTTCTCAAACACAAACTGGTTTTGGAAAAGCAAATCTGAACTTCATAGGTTTTGGAACCCCCCTCGGTTTTTGGAGCCACCATGTGCTTTACCAGCCACGATGAACCGGTTTTGGAGCCACGGTTTGATTGGGCCTCCTCCTGCTGCAGCGTATGGGAATGTTCCTCATGATCATGGTCGTGGCCATGCTCGTGGCCGTGGCCATGCTCATGGCCATGCTCACGGCCTGCCAAGCAAGCAAGAGAGACCGAGAGAGAGAGAGAGGGATCTTCGCTGCAGTCAGGCGGAACGAAGGATGCTGTCGGACGCCACTCACACAGTGCGACCGAGTCCCAAGCACCGAGTTCCAAGCCGCATTCCAAACAAAACAAAGACCCGTTGGGGGAGACACTCCAATCAAATGGGGTATATTAATTACAGAGTGGAAAGGATATGAAAAATATTGGAAATGGAACATCCTACAGGAAACGACGGGGTTTTCACCCAACCAAAAAGCTGATGATCACGTGTCTTGTATCCCTTCACCGAAGCCTGGGATCCAAGTTTCTGGTGACCAAAGCCCTCTCACTCGACTCTCCGTGTCTCCGCGTGTCGCCTGACACGGGCGAGCCGGGCGTGCTGTGCCTGGCAAGGGCCAAAAACTCGATTTTTGGCTGAGAAAGGAATGAGTCATGAATTTGTTATGCCAGCACAATCAGAAAACAGGAACCAACCACAACAAAAAAGGTATCCTTGGAAATAACTAGCGATGCAGATTGGATGAAAACAAGCAACTGTCCTACAATTACATAATTAATTAATTGGAAGGCAGTTCGAGGGCTCTCCTTTATGTGCACTATCTTGTCTGCCTGCTTCAGCAGATCCACAACCAACCCACGAGCATCAACCACGGCCTGTGCTTGTGCGAATGGTACAAAAGCAGCCACACCCTCAGAAAGCACATGGCACACAAAAACATCTGAAACACGGTGATGAACCGATGAACCCCCAGAAAAACCTATGGCTATACAGATTTGGTGTGCTTAAAATGACTCATTCAAACTGCGGGGGGTGGTTATTTCAACCTGACACTTGCCAAAAAACACGCTGTGAGCTACTTCACAAATCCTCTGCGGCCAGCGGGACTCGGGTGTGGGTTGATGTGGCGGAGCTCTTGTCGGCGCCGGTTGGACTTTGGGAGATGACGGAGTCTTTTGGGGTGCTAGTAATTCCTTGCGGAGCTCTGTGGGAATTCTTGTGATGCTCAACTGAGGTCTCTTCTCGACTACGGGCGAAGGCAAAACACCCTTGGTGGCTTTACAAACTGAGATGAGGGGTTCCGTCCGCTATTCAAGCTGAATCCGGTGTCCATGAACTTTGAACTTTGTTTCAGAGCTTTCTCAGGGGCTTTCACTTGTATTCCTTGAAGCCCAAGACATATTAGCTCGGGATGCGGAAGTTTGGAAATCCTATTTTCTTTCACCATCCTTGATCCCTAATTACTAGACTGGAGTTTGCACATCCTCAGGATCCCATGCTGTTTCTTCACCTCATTTGCTGCTGCCGCCACTGCCGCTCCCGAAGAAAGAAAGCACCGGTCGCGAATTAAAACGAACCTTCTTTCTCTGCCAGGGCACAGGTAAGTGGCCGCACCCAGGGAGACGAAGAGGGTGGAGCCGTCGACCAGCACCACGAACTGATCCTAAAAGCGGACGAGTCTCCGCGACGTGGTCGACGTCACCGAGCGACGTGCGGGGTCAACGGTGGAGACCGACGAGCGAGGTCACGGCTTCTGGAGGAAGCTGGAAGGGTCTTCCAAAGGTCTTGCGACTTCTGGACGTTTCACGTTCCGACGTTTCGGTGGAGTCGAAGCGACCACAGAAATCAGTTGAAATCATGCAAGGATGTCTAGTATCAAGCGAAAAGGGTAAGGTTGAAAAGGGTAAGGTCTCTTTGTTGACACAGAAATCACACCCAAGAAGCGCAACTGCGGTCACACCCGACTCTGACCACTCGTCCAAGGAACTTCAAACGGATCGTCCAAGCGTCGGTCAACGGATCGTCAATAGACTCGACCACCGAACAACATCAAGGGATGGAGCAAAATGACTTCAAGAACCACCCAGAACGAGGCCGTCAAGAAGGGTTTTGGGCTACCACCACATAGATTCTGGCAGCTTAGCCTCAGAGGTATTCATCCACATCCGTAGATGTTGCCCATCCCTTTGGGATTCCTTCGCCTCTATTTGACTTCAATCATTTGATGGTCTTTGCATGTCGCTTCTTCAGAAGGTTTGTTATTGCGCTGAAAGATGGATACTGACATGAGTAGAAGGGTCATGAAGTCCACGAAAAGACACGGCCCATACCGTGTATGACCTGTTTCTCTCGCTTTGACACCAAGCCCGTTTCGGTGGTCCGACTGCAGTCCAGGGGGCGGGGCGCGTGAGCACCAGCCCGGAGCCGTACATCGCCAAGGTGGCGAAGGATGTGAGCGCCGAATCCACGGCACCTGGCCAGCGCGGTAGAGAGCGAGTCATTCGCGGAGTCCGGGTTTTCGAGGGCCATGGAGGACGTGGAGGGGTGAATAAAAGGAACTGAAATTCACATAGAGGGCCAGGTATGGGCCAAATCTGAGATGCTTCCAAACGTGGCTACCTTTATCTACCTTTTCTCTTATGAAGGAGAGGTGATGGGGACGAACTAGTGCGTAGCAGTCGTTTGGGGCGTTCTGGTGAGAAAGTTGCCAGGATTGGAGGCACGTCTGGTTCGCTCAAGCACGCCGCTGGTCACAAGAAAGTCTATAGCGCATGGGTTGTAGCCTATCATCAATGGGAGGTGATCTGCCAAGTCACTTCGAAAGGGTTTAGCATGTGGATCTGGTATGATTTGGTGTCAGAATCTGTGTGCACAGAAAAGATAGAACCATTGTCTTGTTCTTTAAAACAACTCGGGTTGTGCGATTTTACGACATTCGAACAGTTTTGGATCCTTTTTGCGGCGTATTTTGGGGACCCACCAACCCCACCGGCCCCGCGCCTATGGCAGATCGATGTCGAGCATCAGAGAAGTCCTGGGCATGCCGGGCACGTTAACCGCCGCAGGGTCTGTCCAAGGACGAAAATGGCTTATTTTCACCCTAGGATTCAAACAATTTTTTTAAAATTGTCTTTACCAAAGAACCATTGCTTTACTTAAGGATTTTTACACAACACCGTCAGCTCAACCGTTCTTTTAATGGTCTTTGAAGGCTAGGGTTCATGTGTTGTTTTTCTTTTTTCCGCAATGACATCGACGATCACGTTCCAGTGAATCAGTTCTACAGGAATGCTGAACCTGGAGGAAGTCGGGGTGCCCCTGTCATCACATCCATGAGCCGGGGGGCTCTGTGACGAGCCACACCACCCCCGAGCTCTGTGACTCCTGGTGTCTTGGGTTTGCCTCAAGGTGAAGAGCTCCTACTTCTGGGAGGGATCAGGAATCATCTCTTTCCCCGAGTCAGTGAGAGCCAGAGGCTCGGAAGGACATCGACAGGCGTGCGTCCGAAGGGTCTCTACATGGTCCATGTGCCACCGTCATCCAATGTGCCTGTGGGTCATGGCACCAGGATACCTTGGTTGACCTATACCTGGAAGGTGTAGCTACACCATGTTAGGGCTCCAGTTCTTTTTTTCTCCCACGTATCGACCCACGGTCCGGTCGCGGCATCTTTGGCCACGTACTGCCCGGCACCTGCTCGGTGTTCAGCACGCCCAGCTCGAAGCCATAGAGACCCGGCCGCGCGAGGCACCTCAGCCGATGCAACGCCCCGCCGCTCTGCTCTGCCCGGTGGCATCGGGCCAAACCCGGTGGACACACACCGCTCTGATGCATCGGTGCGCTGCTCGGTGCGATACGGTGTCCCACCTCCGGTGCTTGGTCGTGTGGCCCCCGAGTGACTCGGTCGATGCACTGAGTCTGCTGTTCTCCGGCGCTAAGCTCCTCACACGGCAGACATGAAAAGGAGCAAGGTCGGAGTCATCCCCGCATCCGGCGCCTCCACAAAAAAACTGCGGTTGCAGACTGGAATGCATGGATCAAGGCTTCTATGTCTCTGTTCAAATTCCTTTGAACATCCTCTGCAAGAGCTTCCTTACAAAAGTCACGTCCACGTGTTCAAACCGAATGCACTTCGCCGTTCGGCCCGTGGCACCCGGTGGAAGGCGTCCAGCGCCATCACCGTCCAGCCGGCGAGCCACAGCACGAAGACGGCATCGGCCACGCGAGCGCCCAGCAGCTCTTGCGCCGGAGGGTGCCTTGGGGTGGTGGAACACCCCGAAGCGGATGGTCGATCTTATCCCGGGCAGAAAAGGTGAGAGATACATGGCAGACCATGGTCTCCATGGTGGTTAGCAGTTGTAGCCCGTGTTCATCGGTGACATGCTATTTTCTGCTTCCCCCTGACTAGATTTGTTGAACAAAACGTGTGGGGATGCAAGGGCTCTCTGATTTGCGCTCTCTGGATTGGGCCGGAGGTCTTTTCAAAGCCACAAAGCCATATACCACATTGATTTTCCAATATACCACTTCCCATTGAGTTTTATAATGGGTTTATGGTTTTTGGAGGAAGACACCGCGGCAAGACCAGGAGCCCGAAGGGAGAGATTGCTGTGTGCAGGGAACGTGTTCACTCCGAAAGAGAGAGCCGAAAAGAAGGTTTGGTCAACTTGCATCTGTCTTGAACAAACCAGGGACCCAAAACTAAGTGGACTGACTGATCTTAAAGAAACCAGAGCCATTCAGATACCCAAAACCTTTCCACCTTCTGTCTTGGACGCTTTCAAGAATCATACCCACAAGCACAACACGTTGTTTGTTGATTCCGACATGAGCCGAAGTCACTCGCATCAGTTTGGTCCAAAGACGAACAACCAGCCGGTCTGGGGAAAAGGCAGAGTCAATTTGACGAAAACCCCTCATCTTCAGTTTCGGTGGCTGTCAGCACAGGAACCATGTGGAACCCACCCACGGACGCCAAGTCACATAAGGACTCCGGTCACTCCAAGGAGGGCCCCCGCGCCCCTGCGGGTTTGGCGAGCGAAGTCAAACAAAACACACGGACTTGGGTGGGGCCAAGGGCAGGAACCAATGTTCACCGGATTCGGGTGTCATTCTGCCTCAGGTTCTGGACGCTTCACACCTTCGCCCAGCAACGCCCAGATTCCATGACCAAGGCTTCGTGGATCATGAGGGAAACAGGCCGTCTGAAAAAGAGCGAAGACACCAGTGAAAAAACAATTGACAACATTGTTTATCCAAGTCAGTAGGGCTTGCTTCCCCCAAGCAGCAAGAAGCTAGTAGCTCCTGGCATCGCTACTAGGAACAAGGACATTTCTACTGGCAACAAGAATGTCTCGACGTGCGCCACTGGGTGGGTGGCTCACCGGAGACGACCGGTCTCGCCTCAACAGTGAGAGTTGATAGCTGGGCACGTGCCGCTGCGCCAGGTGTGCGGTCAGGAAGGCACCGTGAGGCGAGAACACGGTGAGATACAGCAGGGAGTAGGAGAGGCCTAGAAACCTTGGATCAGGCGCAGGACAGCTTCGGTGCATCAGACTCGTCTTTCTTTCCTTTCCAGATGTAAGATTGGATGGAAAGGCTTTGATTGTCTTGGAAAGGCTGAAATGTTGGCAAAAGGGTCGTTAAAACCCAGTGCTGTAAGTACTCCACCTACTGTGAGTAGGAAGAACTGTATGACAACCATCGCTCCAGAGCATGTGTACATGTACCAGATCGATTTGGAACAATCAAATGAGATACTAATGCTGAGTGTATTCTGCCAAATTTCACGACCTAGGGTTTATAATGGTAGAAATAAAGTTTA
>CAXAMN010009269.1:153463-171413 GCA_963970005.1 Durusdinium trenchii | reverse complement strand
ATAATATTTTTTTGTTATTTTCACGGTGGGGTTGCGAAATTCCATAGTGTATTCTGGCAAAAAAGAAACAGGATCTGATCAAACTAGTGTTTGGCGTGAGGTCACGCCGGGTGACGTTTAGTATATAGGTCGTTTGGGCAAAAGAAGTCGAGAGCCATAACACCGGTGCACCAAACACTTGAAAGTGGTTAACATACCATATGCCATGGTTAAGTACTTGAAGTTGTGGTTAAGTACATGTCGCCTTTAAAAGCTTGGACGGCCAGTCACACAGTGTTCTCAGTGACTTTTTGTCGATGTCCAAGCAGTGGTGTTATTCTGGCCACTGAAAAGCTTTGTCTGGGATGCCACAAAACACCCTCAAACAACCGAATTTTCCAGCAAATCCTGCAAAAACCCAACCTCCTAAACCCGAAGAACCACAACAACCGCCCCTCTACCCCAAAAAACAACGCTCTCGCCACCCACCCATCATCATCCCATCACCCAACCCGTCCCGCCCAGCGGCTGAATGCCACTGGGATGATGGAGCCACGCACTCCACGCACCCGTCTGCGGCGGTCTTTTCGGAGACCCCACGCCCGAAGAAGGTCTTTCGGGCGTCCGAAGAAGGAAGAAGAGACGACACGACCAGAAAAAGGGCCCAGGATGGTTGGATATTCTTCAGCATTCTCTAGGTGTGATTCGTCTGGTCCTCATATTACCGTTTGTTTGAGTGAACCTTCTAGATTTTTTTCGCTGTTCTTGATGGAAGAACTCCTGCGTGGAAAACACTTGCGTTCTTAGTGCAAACTAGTGCAGGGTTTCTTCCTTCACGGTTGGAACGTGTTGGAACCGTAGAGGGTTCTTGAAACACGTAGCGACTACTCTACCCTTCCACCACCTTGTCATGGAAAACCACCAACAACAATGGTTGCACGTGGTTGCACTATATACACCGAATGCAACTTCGTATCTTGCCTTTGCAAAGTCTCCCACTTTACCAGTGATCCTCAGCCCCTTTCCAGCTACACCGAATACCATTTTAGTCGCTTCAGGTGAGGACGACATCAGGCGCTCTTGCAACTGACGAAAAACACCGTCCTGAATTTCATGCAACCAAGCAAGAGCTTGAGGATAGCTTGATTCATGTACCAGTGCTTAAATCTACAAACCAATCAAGTGCCTTGCTGCAAAAGATTGAGTCGCCTGAAAATTTTCCCATGGGCAGACTTCCGCGGCAACCATTGGTGACTGGTTCATCCAGCAGGTCCAAGAAAGAAGAACTGGGTGACCCTCACTCTAGCTCTTTGGGGTGATTCCCTTCTCAAAAAGAGGCTATCAGAAGCACAAAAGTCAGTCCATCCCCTACTGTATCCAGGTCACTAGACATTACACTACCAAAACTGTTTCGTCACCAGAATATCCACCATCCCGGCAAGAGACCCCAAACAGTGTATCATACTGTGTATCTGAAGGTCTAAGTCCTAGAGGTGTAGACACAGAAGGTCTAGAGATCAAGACGTGTTGGGTTCCGGAGCGAGGTGATGATTAATGGTGTTGTTGACGATGGTGGTGGGGGTGATAGTGGTGATTATGATGGTGGTGGAGATGTTGTTGGTGGTGGTGGTGTGAGTGAGTGAGTGAGTGAGTGAGTGAGTGAGTGAGTGAGTGACTGAGTGAGTGAGTGAGTGAGTGAGTGAGTGAGTGTGAGAGTGAGCGTGGGTGAGAGTGAGAGTGAGAGGCGGAGTGAGAGTGAGAGTGGGAGAGGGAGTGAGTGTGAGTGTGAGAGTGAGAGTGAGAGTGAGTGTGGGAGAGTGAGTGAGTGTGAGTGTGAGAGTGAGAGTGAGAGTGAGTGTGGGTGTGAGTGTGAGTGAGAGTGACTGTGAGTGAGAGTGATGGTGGGTGAGTGAGTGTGGGTGAGCGCGAGTGTGAATGAGAGTGAACGTGAGTGAGAGTGAGTGTGGGTGTGAGTGAAAGTGAGTGTGGGTGAGAGTGAGCGCGAGTGAGAGTGCGAGTGAGTGTGAGTGAGAGTGAGTGTGGATGAGAGTGAGTGTGAGTGAGAGTGAGTGAGTGTGAGTGCGAGTGAGAGTGAGTGTGAGTGTGAGTGTGCATTGAATGTGAATGTGAGTGAGAGTGATGTGAATGCGAGTGCGAGTGAAGAGTGAGTGTGACTGTGCACTTCGAGGTTCAAGTGCTGCACCTGCCACGAAATCTGCACATCGAGGGTCACAGAGTGCTGTGCCTGCCACGAAATCTGCAAACGAGCCGCATGTCCAAAAGTCACGATTCACTGCACCTGTCACGAAATCTGAGCTCTTCGACGATCACCACCATGCCCAAAGTGCTGCGCCTGCCACGAAAACTGCATTCCGAAGTTAAACACCTCCGATCCCTTGCAACAGCGAATTAGCCGGACACGGCCGCGCGGAACAGCGATCTAAGCACACCTGCTTTTCCACTACCGTAAGAACCCCTCAGTGTGCCACAGTGTTTGGGGAAATATCAGTGTCGGACAATTCAATTTATGACCCACACTGTACACCAATGAGTTGGGCAAGCCCCCTTCTCATGTTTTCTGACCCTGTCTTCGGCTTTCCCCCGGTTTTCTGATGTGAGTCGTAGTGGTCGTGTTACTCGTCATATCCGGTCGAGATTGAGTACTGCTAGGAGTAGTTGTATTCGTCCAAGTGCTCGTAGTAGTTGTAGCAATAGCAGTAGTAGTGATAGTAGTCGTCGTAGTAGTCGTGCGCAGTCTCGAAGAGCACCCACGCCAGCCCACCAGATTCTGCGAGCCTGCGAAGTCGAAATGCACGCACCTCGATCAGACACCCCTCCTTAACTATACGTAACCATAAGAATCCCTAGTCCTCAATGTTACCACACTGTTTGATGAAAAAACACGTTCCTTTTTGCTTCTGTTGGGTTCCAACGGCCGAAGCCTCACCCACCACGCCTTGGGCGTCAAGGGGTTCGCCTTGCGGTGCACCTGGCGCGGTCGGCGAAGGTCTGTTCCGGAAGACTTCGAAGGAAACCAAGGACATAAGACCAAAACAATGAACAAAACATGTTGAGTTGATGAATTATGACGTACTTTTTGGCCTCCAACCTAGATGTGGAAAAGAACATCAGCAATACTCTCGTCGAACTACCTCCAGATTCAACAGATTGTTATGATTGAACATGAGTCATAGCAGTTCTTCTCCAGAGTTCCTATGAGTCGTGTTCATCTGTGTTCATCGGGATGTAAGAGTCTATCAGAGTCTATCAGTTGCATGGTGCAACCGCTGCTTCTTCAAAAAACAGCTACAGGGAGGCTCCTTTCATGTTGAGTGCTGCTGATGCACAAATGTTCCAACCAATCCGACAAATTTGGGATCTACAGTGTCAGCATGGACAGCAGCTCCCCTGTTTCCAAGCGGAGGTACAGCACCCTCCATGTCACACTATGTAATTAACATGGAGGGTGCGGAGCTACTGTAAGGTGTCCTTCGAAGGTCTAGGAGCTTCTTTCCAAACGGAGAGGCCACAGTTCCCCGATGTTCCTCACAGTTCCTTCCCTTCCGGCGAAACGGATGGCGCAACTGCTGAAGAAGGGCCCGCACCCGCCTCCTCCGGCCGCAGCGGCTGCAACTTGGCTGCGCGTGCCGCGTAGATGCGCCGCAGCAGCAGCAGCTGTGGCGGGAAGGAGAGGACGTTCAAAAGCCTGGCACCCCACCCAGCGGCAAGAAAGGGCAAAACATGGCTTATCCACAGGGCTCTGGGTCAACGTCTCAGTTTTCCCTGAGCCAATCGGACACTCTTGGTATCTACGCACAGCCCTGCGGCCAGGCGTTTTTACCTCAAACTGCCATTCTATTTGCTTGGCACAGCCATGTGGCCCTACAGCCACGAAGCCAAAGACATCGTCAAGCCCTGTGATCAGTAGCCTCAGCAGGCGGTCAACTCTTCGAAAAACAGCAAGCACCCCAAAAACAACACGGCAATTACTGTCCTGGGAATTCGATGACATGTCCTACTCACACGTGGTTTCCAAGACTATTTATATGTCCAGAAACTTTAGGAGATAACTATGATGCAGAATAGTTGCACTGCGGGGAACACTGGAAGGTTCCCTTTTTGACATATTGAAGAAAATGTGTCATCTCGCCGAAGGGACTCCTGTTGATTGAGAAGCTCTCCATGAATTGGAGAATAAAACAAAGGGCGCCGTGGTCTAGAGATGCTCTTGTAGCAGGTTAAAAGGGGCTAGTCATCCACTTTCTTTTGAGGATCTTTGGTACAACTCCCCTGTCACAGTGGCCTCAGTAGCAAAAACGTAGAATGATCATCCTCCACAGTATTGACCCCAAACGGTTTCCGCCGACCTGACCTCCCACCGTTGACCACACCCAGTTTGGTCTCTTTTTTCCAGGGCGTTTTTTCCAAACCACCCGTGCTCGGCCCGGAGGGGCTGTGGTTGCTAAGTGTGCTCTGCTGGATCTACTTGGTGTCTTGCAGATAGATCTTCTCGTGGCGACGACGTTCGGATGCGACCTCTGTCGTTACTCGCTTCCTCGGCCCGAGGTGCCCCGCGAGGAAGGGCCCCAACGTTTCGCTCCAAAGGTCGATCTGCGACATCATCGAGTTGGTGCCTCGCGTCGGCCGGCCGTCGGCCGGTCGGCCGGCGGTCCGGAGTACCACCACGGAGGAGGTGGTTGGAAGCTTTGGGAGCAGATCGACACTGAGCGAACGCGAGTGAAAGCGAACGCTTTCGCTCGATCACACCAGTTGAGAGATGGTATCCATCGATATACCAAAAGCACGTGGCTTGGAGTTTCTGGCGTGAATTCAGTGGCCACTCATGACTACAAGCAACAAGCAAAGCCATTGGACAAGCACCCCCAAAAACAACAACTCGAAGCTCGTCCCAACTCCCTCCATGTTCAAGTTGAGCATTCTTCACACCACCCCTTACTATAACCACACCCACCACACACCCTTTTTGCCCCCAGCCACCTCTCCACTTTCCGGCCCACCACCTTCCCACCAACCCTCGTCTCCGTCGCACGGCCGTCTCCACCCGAGCGGCGCTTGAGGCGATCGCCCTGGAAGAGCCGCGGCGCCCACTCGCGCTTCACCGCCACATCGCTCAGGGCCGTGCCCAGCTTCTCCTGCCGGTGGAAACCGCGGTGGACGGCGGTGAAGGAGTACAGGTGTAGGGGGGAGGATTGGTACATCTGGTGGGACGGAGTTCAGGTGGCTTTTCCCAAGGAAGGAGGTGTTAGGCTTAGGGTGGAAACCACTCTGAAAAGCTGCAATGCACAGTATGGAAAGAGCGGTGTTGGGAGAGTTCTTTGATGCGGGAGCCAAGCCCACATCACAAGTGTTTGGCAATTTCACCAATTCTTCGACCAACCAGTGATTGGACTGCGAAAGGCATTTGGCCGTGTAGAACTTTCGCACCGCATCCACTTCAGCCCCGGCACCAGCACGCTGAAGCACGTGAACGCCGCCAGTGCCACCGGAGCTGCGCTCCCATCGGCGACGCGGGCGTCTGCCCCCTCGGCCGCTGGGGTGAGGAAAGATGGGCAGGGAAAAAGGGTGAAGAGCTACTAATCGGTAGGCTCTCCAAGTTTTGTCTTGATGTCATTCTCTATCAAGTGCTATGTCTCAAAGAGTTTGCTCTGCAGGCCTTGGTAATTTAAGGATAACCCCAAGCACCTATGGGCATATGTTGGCACATGGGCCCTTGCGTACAAGTCTGGAGGTAGAAGAGTGATAAAAAAGTGCCAGCAATACCCATGAAATGGTCGCAGATGATTTGACCGATAATGTGTATCAATTTGTCAGTCATGACTTGATGATGATATCTTGGAACCTCCAAAGTCGGATTCCAATCTGTGATTCATGAAGTGCACAAATCAAAAAGTGTACAACCACACCTCGTAGAAAGCCAAGCGCTACGAGTGTTTTCGTCTTACTTTGGCTCAAGTTTGAAAAGGCCCGACGCGCTGGGCATCCCGTTTCATAACCACAGGTTATGAGCCCAAGGTGATCTTTTTTGTTTGGATTTTCCAAGTCCACCCCCTGCTGTTGGGTGAACAGAGGGGTCGCTGGTCCCCATGGAGCAGCGGAGGCGACGGCAACAGCGGTCGCGGGAAAGGAAAGAGGCCGCGGCGCCGCTGGAAGTCGGAGCTGCGGACCGCCGGCTGGATGCCTTGATCGAGGAGGAGATGAAGGCGAAGGCGGCAAGGGCGCAATCAGTGCCGGTGGCAGCAGAAGTGAAGCGGCTGGGCGTGGCTGCTGGCGCGGGTGGTGGCCATGGAGGTCATTCAGCTGTGACGGCATCGAGTGGCCACCAGGGAACACCGGAAATTCGACAGTTGCTGAATGACCCAAGAGGCCAGGTATTGGGGCTTGGGCATTTGCAGGAGGCAGTTCGGCAGTCATTTGAAGTGTTGCAGCATGCTCTTCAAAGGCCCAGTTCCCAGCCGACCCTACTTGATCCTCTTCTTCGGCCCGGTGATCAGGGAGGTCATGCCGGTACCGGATGTGGAGTTCTTCCAGGGCACGGGCTGGCGGCGGGCACTCCTTTGCGGCAGAGCGGGGTGGAAACGGAGCGCATGGGAGCTTCACCTTACATGACTGGAGCGGGACGTGATGACCTACATCCTCGGGTGCTGGAGCCTTATCCTACCACCCCGGTGGGACCATTGGGGACGGTGAATCCCTTCTGGAGCACGTCAGTGCAGCAAGCGGCCAAGGGTGAGTCACATGTTCGGGAGTCTGAAGGGGCCAGAGGCCAACATCCTGCACAGAGTCCAGGTCTGGGACATGTTGAACGTCTTCGGGAACGCATCTTGAGGGAGGCTGAGGAAACCTTTGCTCGGGAGGTGAAGAAGATGACGGACGCTGGAGATTCGGCATCATTTACTTCTGTGCCGAGTGCGAAGGCAGAGGGGCAGCAGGAGACAGTGGGGGAACCTACCAAGATTGGTGGACCACCTGACACTCCTCCTGGTCTTGCTCCGGTACACGATCCTCGAGGTAATGGAAGTGGAGTGATTGGGGCGGCGAGCGTGATGAAGCCGCTGGAATCAGTGACAGCTGCACTGCCTGAGGCAATGCGGAACTTGGAATTGCCACAGTTGCCATCACCTTCGACTGAGAATGCGGCCCTGCTCTTTGGGGACTGGCTGACGGTGATCTCCCCGTTGATGGGAGACCTCAGTACGTCGTCTCGCGAGTTTTGGGATTGGGTGCAGCGAGAAGTGGAGGTGAAGTACAATGAGTGGCTTTTGGCGACGCCATTGGGGCGGTTGAGAATCAAGGTGGAGGAGCAGGTGTCCCCACGGTTCCAACGATTGGATCAGCGGGCGAGCTCGACTCTGCTAGCCGCGCTCCCGGAACCGGTGAGAAAGGACATTGTTGCAAGTCGAAGAGTGGCGACTCAGGCGATTTTGTACAAGCTCTTCACCATCTACCAACCTGGTGGAAATGCAGAAAGGGGAAATCTGTTGCGCAGCCTGACGGAGGTGAAGTGCGGCAGTTCTATTCAGGATACACTGGGCGCTATCCGAACCTGGCGCAGGTGGATTTGTCGAGCTGAAGAGTTGCATGTGGCGATCCCGGACTCGATGGTCTTGATTCAGGCCTTGTCCAAGGTTGCAGAGAACCTCACGAAGCATGGAGGAAGCCAAGTGGGATTCAGGATTGCAGCAGCTCGGCAGGAACTTGAGGTCGATCGGAGGCCCACGCTAACCACTACCAAGGAGTTCGCAGAGTTTCTCCAGGCTGAGGCGGAGGATTTGGCGTTGACTATGCCGCATCCCTCGTCGGCCAAGAATACCGGTGCAGGAGCAGTCCTTCAACCGGTAGCAGGAGCTCAGCCAACGATTAAGGCCTTGGGTGGAGGAGGCGGAGGCGGAGATGGACCAACAAAGACGAAACATCCATGCCGTTACTGGGGTACTACTGGTGGGTGCAAGCGGGGAGAGACCTGTACTTTCGCCCATGCCTGGGAGGGCATCAACAAGACGGGCAGGTGTTTTCACTGCTCAGGGGAGAACCACTTTGCGAAGGACTGTCCGTATGGTCGGGAGCGACCGGAGAAGGATGGGAAAAAGACGGCCAAGCTGAAGGGAAGTGGGAGAGGGACGTCGGAGAAGGAGGAGACTGGCCCGAATGAAAAGTCAGGAACTACTCCATTGACGAGCTCTTTGTCCGCGGCTACACGGCCGGTGGCAGGTGGAGGAGAAAAAGGACGGGATGGTGGAGTTGAATTGGAAAAGAAGGGTGATCCAACGTCGGAGCTGATCACTGAGGCCACATCCCTCTTGAAGTCCCTCCGCAGCATGAAGACTTTCAGATTGAAGCAGATTCATGTGGCAGATACCAATGAGGGTTTGGAGCTAGCCTTATTGGATGGTGGAGCTACTCACCCATTGAGAATGGCAAGACAGGAGGAGCGAGGGAGGTTGCAGCCTGTGACGGTGGAGCTTGCCCATGGATGTACAACTTTGTACAAGCACCCGGACTTTGACACCCTCTTGTCCTTGGAGCCAGTGGAGCCGATCTTGCCGCTGAGTCTGCTAGTGGAGAATGGGTATGCCATTCACTGGAATGGGCAGGGGTGCACGATCATGCACCAGCAGCTTGGAGCTGTGAAGTGTTGGCTGAGATCGGGGTGCCCTGTCATGAATAGAAAGGACGCCATGGTGATGTTGGCAGAGTTTGAAGAGAACCAGAAGAATCGGAAGAGATTGTCCCAAGTGGACTGGAATTGGTGGCGTAGCATCATGCCGGACGTGCCGGAGGACGTGCTGGAAATGATGGTTGGGTTTTCGAGTGAACCGAGCCCAGAGTTGCTGCCTTGGAATAGACGTCAGAGGCGTCGACATCAGCGAAGTCGTGGCCTGGTGATTCACCTTTTCTCTGGAGCGGATACAGGGAGGTGGAAAGGCACACTGCCCGATGACATGGATTGGATTTTCCTGGATTTGGAGTTGGGAGCTGGCTTCAATGTGCACAATGCGAATGTGTGGAGCTACGTGTGCTCGCTGGCCAGATCCGGGAAGGTGAAAGGAGTGGTTGGGGGTCCGCCTTGTCGTACCACGAGCAGATTGAGGTGCAAGGGGCCGCCAGGACCGAGGAGAGTGAGAGGTCGTGGCGATGATCGCTGGGGCCTGGAGGGGCTAACGGCCCGGGAACGTGAACAGGTGCGAGGGGATTCCGCACTGGTGGTGAAGCAGGTGGGGCTATGGCACCTAGCGGAGGAGCATCGGGAAGGACCTGATCCGGTGGCATTTCTTCTGGAATCTCCGCAGGACCCTGCCAGCTATGTGGGAGATGGAGTCGATGCCGGGCATGATCACCCATCTTTCTTTGAATGGCCATTGTTGAGGAGAATGGTGGACGAGTATGGAATGAGCTTGGTGAGCTTCGACCAAGGACGAACGGGGCACTCCCGGCGAAAACCCACTAGTTTGCTGACCAACCTTCGTCACCTGGAAGATCTGAATGGACTCAGGGGAGGAGGATCGGCGGACCCAGTGGAGGGAGGGCTACAGGAGAGAATGAAAGCATCTCGGTCGTGGGCGCGGTGGTCCAGTGGGCTGGTGAAGGCGATTGGACTGGCCTTGAATCTTCGGTTTGGGGGGAGAGCTCACATCGGATTGGCCAAGATGGATGTGGAGGAATGGAAGAGGCACATCAAGCAAGAACACGTTCCCTACAGGAGAGATTGTCGGGATTGTGTGGAAGCAATGGGATTCTCCAGCCCACATCGACGCTCCAGAAACGCCTCGTCTGCCTTCGTGATGGCGGTGGACATCATGGGTCCGTTTGAGCAGGGGAGAGACCTTGGATTGAACCAGTGGTGCAGGTATGTGATGGTGGCGACGATCCCGGTGCCGATAGTGAAGGATCTAGCTGGGGCACCAGAGGAACCACTGGACCATGAGTCGGAGGTCAAGGATGTGGTGGAGATTGAAGAAGAGAAAGAGGAAGTGGAATTGGCGACAGAGGAACAGGTGGCTGAGATGAACATGAAAGCTGCGCTGGAGCGAGCTCAGGAAGAGGTTCCACTTCAGAACCTCACGATTGCAGAGCCGATGCAATCTCGAGCGGTGGAGGACATCGTGCAGGCGCTCTCCAAGGTCCATGCTCACTACAGGATGCTGGGAGTGCGGCCATGTCGGCTGCACTCGGACCGGGAGAAGTCCTTCCTCACGAAGGCAGTGGCCAAGTGGGTGCAGGCCAGGGAGATGGTTCACACGATGACCTCGGGTGATGATAGCCAGTCGAATGGCAGGGTGGAAGCAGAGCTCCTGCAGCTCAAGCGAAGGATGAGGCTCCTTCTTCACACCAGCAAGGTGGAGGCGTCGCTCTGGCCATGCGCACTGAGGCATGCTGCTACTCAACGACTTCGCATACAACTTCAGAGGCTGGGAGTGGGATCGAAGCCAATGGTCAACTTCGGATCGATGGTCATGGCTAAAGCCAAGAGATGGCATCACAAAACTGGAGAGCTGACCAACCCGTTCAAGAGAGTGCAGGTGTTGGGACCGAGCCCGTTGATGTCATCTGGTTGGGTAGCCAAGGACAAACAGAACAGAATTCAACATCTTCGGACGGTGGTGACCCCTTCGAAAACCTTGGAAGCGGTGCTGGAGCTGCAGGAAGTGGACCTCAAGGACAAGGGCATCAGACATCGACTAACAGGGAAACAGTCATTCGACCCGCACCCACTAAAAGATGTGGTGGCTCGACATTTTGATGCAGGGGTCCGACCAGCTCTTCGGGTACTACGAGCTGGGGGGAGACCACTGAACCAACTTTGGAACCAATTTTGGAAAATCCGGAATCTACACCATTGAACTCGCTGTCGGTATGGCAACCTGGAGAGGTTGGGAATGACATGATGAACTCCACCGATCACTCAATGGAGCCAAGGGTCGGGGGAGATGGAGAAGAAGAGGTGGTCGGCGTGGAGTTGGAGGTCTCCGGGCCGCTGAGGAACTACCTGGAGGAGTTGGAGTGGGACTTCAGTGGTGGGGGTCTGGAGTTTGTGGACGATGAGGAGGATGTCGAGGAGGTGGTCGATGAGATGGAGCCTACAGTCAGGAAACCACCGATCCAAGTAACAAAGCCCGCCGCACTGACCCCCCTAAGGAAGCGGGAAGTTCCGGAGTCGGAAGGAGAGCAGTCGGGGTGGAGAGCTTGGGAATGCCTTGGGGAGCTGGCGATGGTGTGTTGTGGAGATTGTGGACTCCTTCAACCCCGGCACCCCCACCAAGTCCCGACTGAGGATCCAAGGGACATTCGCGGCTGCGGGGTGGTGATGAGCTCCATGCAAGCGGCGGTGGAAGGGACGCTGGACTTGGTGGAGGCGACGCAGATTTCCTGTGGGTTCTGTGGTGGCAACTTGGAGTATGTGGACGACTACCGAGAACGTCGGACTGGAGGTCTATGGAAGGGCTCGAGTTGTTCTTGGGATCAAGCTGAGGAGTGGCACGCCATGGAGGTGAGGTCGCACTTGCTGATGAAGAGGTTATGGAGTGAGGAGTTGCGCCATCAGCCCATTGGAGAAGAGCAGGGCAGACAGAGAGGGCGATGGATGGCTGCATTGGAAGCTGGACTGTTGGTACAAGAGGATCATTTGGAGGACCAACATCGTAAGCTGGAGGCGGTGAGGTTGGCTGCGGTGAAGAATGAAGCAGGTTTGGAGTTACAGGATCCGGGAGCTCCTCCACCGGCGGTGTTGCAAACCTATGCCGTTCCCCTTCAACGAGTCCGACAGGAGCTTGCAGCGTGGGTGCCTCCGATGACTGATGAGTACCAGTCCTTGATTGAAGGTACTAGGGCATTGAGCCCGACGACCATGGAAGAGTTGGAGCAAGATCCATTGTATGAGGTGATGGAGGTGGCGCCGGGGATGTTGGTTCCGACCATCAAGGCACCACATGGGAAGAAGCGGGCTCGCATTGTCGTCTGCGGTAATCGGCTGGAAGCTCTGGATGGCAGTGGTGCAGCAACCTCGGGAAAGGAGGAGGCCCAGAACCTGTATGCCGGCGGAGCTGACGGAACAACCATCCGATGTCTTCTACGAAAGGCGGCAGCTATGAACTGGGAGATCACCACTTGCGATGTCAAGACGGCTTTCCTTCTGGCCCCCAGGGAAGACTCCAGTCGAAGATTGGTAGTGGTGAAACCGCCACGCATTTTGGTGGAGGCGGGCATTGTGGGACCTCAGGAACTATGGCGGGTTCAACACGCCCTCTATGGACTTCGATCCTCGCCGGCGGACTGGGCTACCTATCGAAATCGGCTGATGAGGTCCTTTCAATGGCAACATGAAGGGAGGACATTGGAGCTTCGGGAGACGCCAGAACCCAACCTTTGGAAGATTGTGGAGAGACGACCGTTGGATCAGGAGGAACCGCCTCCGAAGGGATTCATTGGGGTCTATGTGGATGACTTCATGGTGGTTGGGGCCAAAGACATCGTGAAGGGAGCATTGAGCAGGATTGAGATGGAGTGGAAGTGCAGCCCGGCGGAGTGGGTCAATAGCGAGAGATGGACGAAGTTCAGTGGATTTGAACTGAGATGGAGCTCAGCGGAGGAGGACAGCGGGCTCTATGTGGGGCAGCAAGCATACATTCAGGAGCTTCTGAGCAGACATTCTTGGGTGACCCCGGCTACGGTACCTTTTCCAGGAGTGCCCAATGAGGAGCCGGAAGCGGAAGTCACCTTGGAAGATGTGAGAAAGGCGCAGGGAGTGGTAGGTGAACTACTGTGGGTGTCAGTGAGAAGCCGACCTGATCTGGCCTATGGAGTGGCTTGGATGGGACGACAGGTGACCCGAGCTCCAAAGCGGGTCTTGGAGTATGGATGTCAGATGTTGGGATATTTGAAAACCACCTTGGCATGGTCGCTTCACTATGGACGAGCCCGGTCCTCAATCCCTGGAGAACACTACAATCCTACTATGAGGGTGGACGTCCTTTCGGATGCATCGTTTGGACCTCCTTCTGGGAGAGGGTGTCAGGGCGTGATTGGAACCTACGGGGGCGAGCCGGTCCAATGGGAATCCAGGCAGCAAGCGTTTTGCACGCTGTCGAGCGCGGAGGCTGAACTGCTGGGTTACACAGAAGCGATGACCATGGGGGATTCCTTGGCGGCCTTGACCAATGTTCTGGAAGGAACAGGAGATGGAATAGGAATAGAGTGCCGTTTGGGGGGAGACAACCAAGCTGGTCTTCGAATCCTTGAAGCGCCGGATGGACCTTGGAGGACACGTCACCTTCGTCTTCGAGCCCATGCACTGCGGGAGAGGGTGAAGTGGGGCGCTTGGAAGGTGATCCATATCCCAGGTCAGCATTTGGTGGCTGACTTCCTGACGAAGCCGATCGGAGTGGCTGCGAGATGGCAGCACTTCTTCGCGGCCATGGGAATGAAACCAGTGGTGGAAGCTGTGTCTGAGAGCCTAGGGTCCAAAGTGGCCAGGATTGCAGCTCTGGTAGGTGGGTTGGCGGGCGTGATGGCCTGGCGGCCGTCAGGTTCCACGGGCAAGGCTGCTCAGAGCCTAGCCGTAGCTGCGATGGTAGCTAGTTTGGCCACCAGCTGGAGAGCCGGCTGTGATTCTAAGAAGAGAGCCACTGGGCCGATAAGAGATGAATATGCAGATCCACCATATGGACTTCAAGATCAGGTGAGGGAAGATGAACCCACCTGCAGTAGAGAGGATGGGTCAGAAGAGGAACCCATTAGTGAACCTAGCCCTGAGGGCTCCCGGGATTACGCGGTAGAGGTGAGCCATGGCGGCAACTCGAAGAGGGCACGATTGGCTGCTCTGAGGGAGGGATCGTCGACAGGGCTCGGAGGGACATCGTCGACGACTACTGGAAAGGTTCCAGTTGTGGACTACGATCGACCCTGGATGTGGAGGAGGTTCACTATGCCTTCGAGGGGTCAAGATCGATGGGACCGACTTCCAGGGGGATGGTGGGTCAGACATCATGTGAAGCAGAGGATGAGACCATTCCATCCAATTCATCGACACACACCTATGGACTGTAGCCACATTCAAGATCGGAGAATCACCGTGTTGTGGTGCCATGGGGAAAAGGTGATCAGAGATGATGAATGGAGGAGAGATACGGAACCACCAATGAGGGACCCCTGGGTAGGATATACCTTCTTCAGGGATCTTCATCCAGACCCAACGGCGGGGACTTTGACTTCGACCTCCAGTTCATCAACTACCAGAGGACAGGGCGATAGGACGTCTTCCTCGATGAGCGGTTCACTGACCTCCGGACCACCGCCAATGCCGGGCATTGCGGAACATGGTTCAGAGATGGAAGGAGTGCCTCGAGATGTCCGACCAGATCGTCAAGGACAGGACCCGAACCCGGTGGAATCTGGTTCGGAACTCAGCACAAGGGTGAATGAGGGAGCAAGTAGCAGTGGCATTGGAGGCTATGGGCAGCGGCTTCATGGCCATCAACAGCGAGGAGAAGTTGAAGGATCGAGGACGTCTGGAGATTCTTTCCTTGGTGAGTGAAGAGATGGATCGAGGGTAGGATTATGACCCTGCCTATTGGGCACAAGGACCTGGAGGACATGATGGAACCACACTGGAGGATGATGTACGGGATGATTGGCTGGCGTTCATGCGGGACTTGACCGTTGATGCGGGATCCCCTGTGGAGAACCGGCCGGTGGAGAGTGAGTCGAGCAGTGCAGAAAGAGCTGACTGGAGGAGAACTCTGGCCAGTGAGGATGAAGAACCGCCAACCCTGGACGAGATGACCGCTCAGGGGTGGAGGGTGGTGCGAAGCAACTTGGCACCCCCGAATCGAGAAATCTACAGAGGACCGGATCCTGTACTACCACCAGCTGAGGACCAAGATCGGGAGACGCCAACTTGGATGGGGGTGTCTACGCAGATGCCAGTGAGGCCCAGGTCAAATGACCCTTGGGAGCCGCGTCGCGGTTTTTCTGGAACCTCAAGGGTTCGTGACGACTCAAGCGAGTCAGATGATTAGCCCTGATGGCTTGAACCAAGCCAGGGGGAGTGTGATTCATGAAGTGCACAAATCAAAAAGTGTACAACCACACCTCGTAGAAAGCCAAGCGCTACGAGTGTTTTCGTCTTACTTTGGCTCAAGTTTGAAAAGGCCCGACGCGCTGGGCATCCCGTTTCATAACCACACAATCGATTCCATCCCCATCCACAAATGCTCATGGGCAGCGGAAGCCATCAGGTCTCCGTGTGGAATCTCTCAGGCTCGCCAAAGAACACACTTGCAAGGTCACAAAAGGGCACACATGAGTTGCTTTATAGATTGGCATGCGCTGGTGGCAATAGGACAAGACCCCTGAAAGCTTCATATACCATCAGCCCAAGCTGTCAAGGAGTAGGCAGTTCTAAAAAGAAAACATGAGACTACAATAGACTACAGGTGGCAAACTGGTTTCAAAGACCTCAGAACATTGCACGTCATCACATCCCGATCGCCTTCTTTGTCTGAAATCCACAAGATTTTGTGAGGTATTGAGAAAAGTGAGGGAACTCATCTCTCAGAAAATCCACAAGTTTGCCAAGTTTGCCTTGTGCTTGAAGTGTGTTCTGCAACCTGTTCCCTTACCAAAAAGCGCGATCTATTCACATTCCAAAGTATTGCTCAAAGTTTCACTCACCCGACACTCCACATGGTGTCAGTGCCAGATAGGATCCACGCTCTCTTCATGTGACGAATACCACCAAAAAACCACCAGGTGGGAAGCCTCACTCGACCCCCCCCCGTGGCGAGTCAGCGACCGACCTCGACATCGCTGGCGCACCTGCAAAGCCAAGAACAAGACCAGCGTGGAGCCCAGCACCGCCACAGCCTCGTGGGGGGTCTTCGACCCGCATTGGGTGGGGGTTAGGACGTCTTCTTTTTGTTGAAAACTCTCGAGGGAAGACCAGCATGAGACGGTCCAATGGGTGTGTTGTTTAACCATTATTTAAAAGTAATACACTAGCATGGACCCCAAACAGCTTGGGTCGGAAAGAATGGTTGTGGGAATCGGAGCAGCCCGGATCGATCGTGGATGAACAAACATCAGGGAGACGTCCAACCTGGCTTAGTCAAAATATGTCTTGAACTGAACCCAGGGGGATCGTTGCCTGGGAGGTCTGGATGCACGAGTTCGGACGCACAGCATCACATCAAAAACTTGCCGCCTCGCGATGACACATCGAACTCTTCTTTCACCCGACACCTCTCATCCAACATCTCCATCCACCACACCCCCGCGCGCTCCGCACCACGCACCGCACCCCGCACCTGTGCGCTGACGCCCAGCGTCACCACCCAGCGGCGGTCCGTCTGGTCCGCCCAGGCGCCCAGAGGCGGCGCCAGCAGCGCCGAGCCGAGCATCGTCACGAGGCCCCAGACCGCTGGGCCTCGAGCGAGGCGCGACGTCCGGTTGTGGAGAAGTCTGTGTTGATTCGAAGAAAAGCGCCCTCACTCTCCAAGTTTATTGCTATATTAAAAATATATATATATATTGTTCGTATTTGCACGGGTCATTCCATAACAGGGTTCAAGGTCATTGACACTGCGACTCACTCATGTAACACTTGCAAGAGTCTTTTGAAGATGGGCACCTGTGGAAATGGCATCCCTCCATTGTCCATAGAACGTGAGCTTGCTGCGGCCAACGATGAACTATTGAAAGGAGTGAACCGCCAGCCATTTGCATGGCTCTCAAGGGAAATCCAAGTGTACTTGACACATAGCATGCATCACAAAAACCTGCAACAGCAAAAACATCTGAGACTGCCCGAAAAGCATAGCTACAAGGTTGGAGGCCATCCCTAGTAGGTTGGAGGCCATCGCTAGTAGGTCGGAGGCCATCGCTATTAGGCTGGAGGCCATCGCATCCAAACTCCCAAACAACTCATCTTTCTCCATCACATCACCCGAAGTCTTCCAAGCTCTATCACCCGCCCCAGAAAGCCTATGAGCCGACCGGGCGTGAAGCGCACCAAGACCAACGGCGCAATGAAGAGCCAGCCCTGGGTTGCCAGCCTGTGCTGGGAGAGCAGACTTTGGAGCACGACTCAACAGCTAGGAAATCAATAATTGACTCACAAACACGTTTCAGCTAAAGGAAGTCCTTGCAATTTTCTGAAGTAGGACACCTAACGGACACCTTGTGAAAACGGACTTCCTGTTTTTGTCGGATCCCGGATCAAAAAGTAAATACATGTTTGCATCACCTCTGCATGTGGATCACCCAACTACACCTATCAATGAATGGCAACAGCCAACACAAACACAGTTTGACAATGTCTGCTTTGGTTCTCACCCACTACTATAGGTGTATAAGAAACTGATTCACACTTGGCCTTTGATACCCTTCGCCCAAGGCCTTGTAATGCCATGACTCAGCAGCAAGTTCCGATAGACCACGTTGTCTGGCAGCTCATTGGACAAGAGCGGCTCCGCCATGATTGGAAAGAATGGCCCAACCAAAGTGGTTTACGATGGTTCTTGCAATTGAGATGCCTGGTGACACGGGATCCCGAGATAGGGAACAGCCCAAACAAAAAACACAAAGTTCGTCAAGTTCTAGACTTTTGGGGTACTTGGGAGCTGGAGAACAGAAGAACTTCAATCGCTGATGAATATGGTTCGAGTCGAAATACAGCACCTTGAGCCAAAAAGCTTCCCAAAATCTCTTGACGCGCGGCGGATCGGTGAACGAGTACCTCCTTGCGTACGCAAGATCACCGTACGCAGGTGGATACGCAGTGTCAGGGCAATCACCACCTGGCAAGTTACAGCTATCTGATCGTTGCAGGGGCGGTACATTGACGAATTTGCAGCGTAAATACCCGTGGTTGAGCATCCGTTTGCATATTAGAATCAACAAAGAACCCTCGGCACTCACAACTGCCACCAAACAGAGCAACACCTGCATCACCTTCCAC
>CAXAMN010009269.1:136596-147253 GCA_963970005.1 Durusdinium trenchii | reverse complement strand
AGCAGCAGCAGCAGCAGCAAAGCAGCAGCAGACCAGCAGCAGCAGCTCTCCCAGTATCTCTCCCAGTAGCTCCCGCTATCTTGGCGTAAGCTGTCCAAGTCCACAGGTGTTCCATCGCGAACTGCGCTGGCAAGCCTGGAAATGACCGTGTTGCTTGCTGTACTTGTCTCGCATGTGCTTGCAGGACATACAGAATAAGAAATTCATTGCTTCAGCAGGCATTATTAAAACACCTTTCGATGAGAGCCCCAGCATACAACCTAAAAGTAGGCCCCTTTCCAACCAACAGAGTTCGCTTGCGCTTGGGAAAAAGAGACGACTTTCCGCAAAGCCTTCCCCCAAGGCAGGGTAGTAATCACTCAAAAAAAGTGACGACTTTGTCTTTCGCCTGTAAAAACACTGGTTCATGTTTGCGTTTGCCCTTTGTTGCACCCGGCCCACGCCTTTGTAGAACTGTGGTTCAGCAGCAAGTTCCGATAGACCGCATCATCTGGCAGCTCATGCGGCAAGAGTGGTTCCAGCATGATTGGAAAGAACGGCTGAGCCAAAATTGTTTCTGATCGTTATTGCAAAAAATGTCACATGACATTGGGAAGAGTCCCCAACTTGCTGGAACAAAGCAAGATGTAACCCACGAGCCGAGAATTTACACACATACGAAAACGCAAGCGACCAAACCTTGTCTGATACTTTTGACGGACATTTTGGGGTGACACTCTTCTAGGGTACTCTTGTAGGCCAACTTTGTACGACAATTTGGTTTGACAATTTTGTCCCACACTCTTTGTTGCGCAACACTCTTGCAGGTCAAAAACAGCACTTCGTACGGTCCTTCCTCCAAAAGAGCATTTCGCACGTGACCTCCTCCAAAAGTGATGCGTCAAGAGTGCAAAACTTCCTCCATAAAAGTGAAGAGGGAAGCCTCATCAAAGCAAACGCGTCGCGCAGCCCTGCCACGTAGTTTCGCAATCCAAAGCCCTCTAACGAGCAGCCCTTGACACGCCAATCCAACGGCACAGCGACGTTCATTTGCACCAAACGTCGCAACTTCACGATTCCCCGTAATCTGCACCTCAGCACCTCCAACACGCACAAGGCACTGCCCCTGCCAAGAACAATGAGTATGCAACACCATGGCATCTTTAGCAAAATTTGTACCGCGCTAGAGGATTGGAACAATTTCAGCTTGTTGCTTCACCCAAATCCGTCAGAATCACCAGCGCCGCAGAATGCTGATCTCAAGAAACGGTTCACCGGCGCAGCAAAATCAACCTCCACACTTCAACATGTTAGGTTTCTACGCGATTTCACCTTTTTGACATTTCGTTTGACATTCGAGCCGGCAAAAGGGGCTGCGGACGTTTTTCTGAACACGAAAGCAAGGTCGTGCGGACAACGCTCCACCCTCGGACTTCCAAAGTTGAACGAGAACCCTTCACTACGCACTTATTGAAACGGGAGTTCACTCAAGTTCCACGTTTTGATACACGGGAGTTGGAGAAGGAGTTCAATGGCCTCCGCATCTTGCCAGCGCTGTTGTTGGGGCGAAGCTACAAACACGCAGTGGAAAAAGTGACAAACATGATCGCGCTAATTGCTTCGCGAGAACCCTATGGACCGGCCATGCTGGAAGCCACATTGATAGAAAATATATAAAAATATCTTGTTGGAGTTGCAACACCTTAATTTGTGCGGCTTAAAGGTTCAGCATCTTTGCAAAGCGCCCGTCTATAAATGAGCAAGTATACCTGCAGTGGGACTGCCTCACGAGGCCAAGGTAGACCGTGGTCCAAAAATATCGGCTTGGTGGAGACACAGTGAACGCAGCATCGGAGGGTGTATTTATGGTGTATTTTGTATATAGATCGGTTACATTCAAGCCAGCCACTTGAGCACAAGTCTCCGATGAAGCCAAGAACTGATGTCTATAAACACGTTTGCAACAGTTTTTCTGTCACCATGCGGTGGTGCGAGAAACCAACGACGAAATAGGTGAACTGCTGAAACGTCTCGACAATATTCTCGATCTTGGCTTGTTCCGCGCGCTTGGTTCTGTGAAAGGCTGTGTTATATACATTGCATGTGGAAAGATCTTGTCGGTGAAAGTTTGTGCTGGCGGTTTGTTTTGCATCGTTCATGTTTAGTGAGACACATTGGCTTATATAGGCCATCAGTCACGATTCACCATCACCTGCTCTGAATTTCCCCCATATGACCAATATACCTGCGTCTCATTCCTTCGTTTGCTAAGGCCACTAGCTGCTGAGCTGCCATTTGCACGGCGCAGGGAGTTGTCGGTGATACTGGGGAAGGGTCGGCGAGCAAAAGCGAAGGACTTACAGAACTCAGTCCCTGCAGTGATCTGCACAGTGAACGTGATGTGAACGTGGTCGCTAGAAAATTCGAGTTGCTTCTTCCAGTCAAGATTGCAACTCTACCCAAGACGCCAGGGATAAGCTACGGCGGAGATTTGGATGCGATCTCACTGAGATCCTGGCGCCGATTCCTGGTTGATTACAACCCTGGGTTTATGGTATGTGGTTTGAAATCTCCTGATCCTGCAGGGGAGCGTGCTATCCTTAGCACCTTTTGGGATCGGTTTAGACAGCTCAAACCGAACCATGAACTGTGGTCCATAGTTTCAAAGAGAGGCATCGATCTATCAAGATGCTGCCCAGTCGCCTTGCACGGCGGGGTAGTGTCATGAAAGCGATTCCATCTTCCCAAAAACATAGACGTAAAGGAACTCCAACAAAAAGACTTATCTCATAAATGAATCAGTATCTTGGGATTTCAGGCGGAAGGGATGGAAGTATGTTCGTTTCCTTTGTTCCACATTCATTCCCGGCGTCGGGTGGTGATTTGGACTCTTCACAAAACGTGCTGCGCCCGAACCCTTTCATATGAGTGTGGCACCATACATTATATTTATAAATGTAGCGCAAGAAATGCGACAACTTTGCTAACCGTTGGACCCTGACTAACATATACCCCCCAGAAAATATTCCACCGCCTGGTCACAGGCCGGGTAAACCATCAAGCTTAAAGTTTAAAGAAGCTAAATTAAGGTTCCTTCGCGACCCAGTAATTAAATTCAGTTGGCAAGCCAAATAACCTATATGTCGACCAGTACTTGTGTATCGTTTCCGCATTTGTTCAAGAAGCACTTGGTGGAACAGCTCATACAATTTTACGTTGCGCCCATTTACCGCGCTTTCTCGGGATAGCCCAGTTCAAATCATGTGAGCCACTGCTCATCCACATGTTCATGGTGGGTTCGCTGATAGGTGCGCCGCCCCGAGTCCTGGTCGACCGAAGGTTCTTTTCCCCGATCCCTGCCAGTGTTTTGTTGGCTGATTCTACGTTAAGATCTTCGATGCTTCGCGGCGTTGAGCTGAAGACTCGCGCGCCCTCCCCTCACTGGACGCGAATGTCCGGGTTGCGTGTCGCAGTTTGCTTTTGGCCTAGCTTAATTTGGGCTATCGTTGGGATGAACAGCCACCAGAAAGCTGGCAACTGCCTACCGTGAGACTCAGGTGGCTGGCTTTCAGCAAGCGCTTCGCGTGACTTACTAGCACACAGGTCAGACACGCCTGGTGGAGAAGGGCCCAGAGCATGAGCTCGGTCCTAAGCTCGAAACAGCCACCAACGGCCGCCGGGACATCTCTCCTCAGACTTTGATTTTCCATCTCATGACATGGATGACCTGCCCGCATGACGAGCAATCATTCTTCAGCTTTTCAGCCCTTACTCACATCACTTAGTATTAGATTGAATGGGGCGTATGTTACTCTTGGACCCAAGACCCATCACAACCCAGGGGATGCCTAGATGACACATTTACCATGTTGGTCCAAAGACTATGATATATGAATAGCTATGGAATGGAGCTTCTACGAACTCAAACGATGAATGTCTCGCAACACTTGCCTAATCACGTCCTCCGGCGTCGGCCCGGCGTGCCTTCCGAAGAATCCTCTTCTTCGACCTGCTCCTCTTCTTTGACCTCTTCAGCCTGAATGTGCCTTTTGGGTAGGGTAGATGGCGCCCTCAGCAAACTGGAGTTGCACCAAGCCACGTCTTTGAAAAGGGTAGTTTATCCCCGAAAATGCATTTAAAACGAGATAGGTCCAAAGACTATGAATGTCTCGCGGCGCCTGCCTACTCCTCCGCCTCGGGAGTGGGTTCCTCAGGCGATGGCGGCGTGCCTTGGCCAAACCGCGAAACACCGCGCTCAACGGCTTGGTGGGGCGCAGGTGGTGTTCCACTGTGCGTTTCAGGCAGATCTTTTGTCATTGTTTTACCCCAAACATTAGCATTATGTAGCAGACAAGCTAGCGTCTACAGTATGTGTGTATATATATATATACACAGAAGGGGTAGCCATGGGGGGTGGAGTGGTGTAGATTGTAGGAACGCAGGTCTTTGTGAGGGTAGTGATATGCAAACATTCGCAAATGCAAAATAGCTTCTGAAAACAATACACAAACAAAAAGCAGCAAGTTCAGACCCAAAGGGCCAACCAAAAGAAACGAACAAACAACAAGTTCAGACCTATGTCTCCTGTCCAGCCTCTCATGGGCCCCTCTCCATGGGTCTGAACTTGTTGTCTTTTCTCTTTTTGGTTTTGGCTGGCCTGCCTGAACGTGTCCAAAAACAAAAAGGACGTTCAATATATGTCTCCTGTCTAGCCTCTCCTGGGTCCCTCTCCATGGGTGTGGGCGTGCGGGTGTGTGTGTGTGTGTCGTTACCCAGACAGTGTGGACACACTGAAGGGGTTCTTACGGTAAGGGAAAAAAGCAGCTGATGCTTAGATCGCTGAAGCGCGCTGGCGTGGACGGCTAACTCGCTGCTATTTGCAGCACATTCACTCGCAATCGTCCACATGCGTTTCGACTGCGCAGGCTCGCAAAATCTGGGCGGCGGCGGCGGGCGCTTCTAGCGACTGCGCTCTCGTTGTGATGCGCGCGCATTTTCGCACATGGTGGTCACTTTTCGTGGCAGGCGCAAGGGAAACCTCGTGTTTTGGTGGTCCGAAGTCGACTGTTCGTGACAGGTGCCAGGGATCGGAGCGGCTTTACTTCGAAGTGCAGATTTCGTGGCAGGCGCAGCACTTTGTGAACCTCGAAGTGCAGATTTCGTAGCAGGTACAGCACTTTGTGCAGATTTCGTGGCAGGCACAGCACTCTGTGACCCTCGATGTGCAGATTTCGCGGCAGGTGCAGCACTTTGTGAACCTCGAAGCGCAGATTTCGTGACAGCTACAGCACTTTGTGAACCTCAAAGCGCAGATTTCGTGGCAGGCGCAGCGCTTGGTGAACCTCGAAGTGCAGATTTCGATGCAGGCACAGCACTTTGTGAACTTTGAAGTGCAGATTTCGTAGGAGGCACAGCGCTTGGTGAACCTCGAAGTGCAGATTTCGTGGAACGCACAGCACTTGGTGAACCTCCATGTGCAGATTTCGTGGCAGGCGCAGTAGTGTGAACCTCGAAGTGGAAATTTCGGCGCAGGCGCAACACTTTGTGCTGTCAGATGCTCACTCTCTCACTCTCACTCTCACCCTCACTCTCAGTCACTCACACACGCTCACACTCACACTCACTCATCACTCACACTCACTCACAATCACATTCACACTCACCCACTCACTCACTCTCCCACTCCCACTCACACTCACACTCCCTCACACTCGCGCTCACACTCTCACTCTCACTCACACTCGCACTCACATTCACTCACATTCACTCACATTCACTCACACTCACTCACTCACTCACTCTCACCCACACTCACACTCACTCACTCTCCCACTCCCACTCACACTCACACTCCCTTACACACTCATGTGGCAGGTGCAGCACTCTCAGTTGAGTGTCATAAAAGCCCTTTTGAGATGTGGCCTGAATGTGCCTTTTGGTTAGGGTAGATGGCGCCCTCAAAAAGGATAGTGCTCTTGAGACCTGAGACCCATCACAATCCCAGAAAAAGCCATCACTCACATTTAAACCAAGATAGGTCCAAAGACTATGAATGTCTTGCAGCACCTGCCTAGTCCTCAGACTCCTCTGAAGGCGATGGTGAGGTGCCTTTCGCGAAAAACAGCGAAGGCGTCTCCGCTCAACGGCTTGGTGGGGCCCAGGTGGTGTTCCACTTCCATGTGAGCTTCAAGGAGATCTTATACACAAACATCAGCATTATGTAGCAGACAAGCTAGCAGCTACAGTATGTGTGTATATATATCTATATGTTTGTGTGATTGTTCTGGCAGTAGTGCAGGGTTGACAGGCGCATGGATCTCGCAAATCAATTTTGAAAGCATGTGGATGTGCCTTGGTCAACCATACAAACCCAAAAGGCTCAACTAACGTAGCCGCACACACATCCAAACAACCCTTCCAGCCGCATCAACATAACATCTTCCCGCGACGCCTGGCGACTCTTCTTCCTCCTCTTGTTCTTCCTCCTCCTGCTACACCTCCACCTTTGCCTGGACCTTCGGAATGGAAAAGGCGGGTGACACGGAGTGACAAGGTTGGGGAAATGGAAAAACGCGGAAAATGCCATCACTCACATTTAAACCAAGATAGGTGCAAAGACTATGAATGTCTCGCGGCGCCTGCCTACTCCTCCGCCTCCGGAGTGGGTTCCTCAGGCGATGGTGGCGTGCCTTGGCCTTGGCCAAACCGCGAAGACGTCCCCGCTCAACGGCTTGGTGGGGCCCAGGTGGTGTTCCACTTCCATGTGAGCTTCAAGGAGATCTTATACACAAACATCAGCATTATGTAGCAGACAAGCTAGCGGCTACAGTATGTGTGTATATATATATATATATATATATATCTATATGTGTGTGTGTGATTGTTCTGGCAGTAGTGCAGGGTTGACAGGCGCATGGATCTCGCAAATCAATTTTGAAAGCATGTGGATGTGCCTTGGTCAACCATACAAACCCAAAAGGCTCAACTAACATAGCCGCACACACATCCAAACAACCCTTCCAGCCACATCAACATAACATCTTCCCGCGACGCCTGGCGACTCTTCTTCCTCCTCTTGTTCTTCCTCCTCCTGCTTCACCTCCACCTTTGCCTGGACCTTCGGAATGGAAAAGGCGGGTGACACGGAGTGACAAGGTTGACCTTCTGACTCTTCCTCGGGGCCGCTCAAACATCGAGACGGTCAATGTGCGTTTCACACAACAACAGCCAACAGACCAACCCCCGTCAGATCCAGGGTGTGTCCCACGTTGAAGGGGGTCGAAGAGGTCGAAGAGGCACTTATCAGAGGAGGAGGCACTCGTTGCCTGCGACGCCGCTCCGACTTTGTGGGTCCCCAAGCGGCTCGTTTGAGGGGGTGATTAGTTCACAGAGAGCAAGCCCACTGGACATGTCAACCAAATCTACCACTTCGTACCCAAGTTTCTTCTTCGTAGTAGCCGCCTTTGGTGCCGGGGTCCTGCGGACCTTCGGTTTATGTTGAACATGTTTCAATAATTTCTTTATAACAACAATTGAAAGATCAAACCCAAAATCGGCAAGCAAAAGGGAAAGGAAACCGGTAGAAGGAAAAAGGAAGAAGGGAACAGCAAAAGGGAAAAGAAAAAGGAAACAGGGAAAAGGGAAAAGGAAAAAGGAACAAGGAAAAGGAAAGGGACAAGGAAAGGGAACAGGACACGGAAAGGCAAACAAAAGCCAACAACGCCAACCACACCAAAAGCCAAAAGCCTGAGAAAACCTCGCAAACCCTTTGGTCTTCTCTACAAAATGCTGAAAAACATGCGAAACTCCAAGCTACCAAAAGCCAAAAGCCACCAAAAGCAACACGCCAGCAAAATCCACAAGCCACAAAAAAACACACATAAACACATAATCAATCAAACATAGTTCTAAAACGAATTACTCTCCGAATCTTTTTCTTTTCAAAACCTTTCAAGTATATTTGCATTCTGTTCGCAATCATATGCTATGATCCATGTCTAAATTCTGTTCCCTTTGATCCAAAGGACGCACCCGGTCCTTCGCTCGGTCTTTTCAGTCCCCGGTCCTTCCTGCCGCCTAGCGGCTCCCGTGGCCAGTTCTGGTGTAGCTCCCGCAGCTCCCATGGCTCCGACTTGGGCGAAACGTCACCGTACGATCTCCCCGCCGATCGGTCAGGCAACCCTTTTCCCACTCCCTTTCAACGAAGCAAAGCGAACGCATACGTTGAACTTCCCTCTTAGGATCGACTTAGTCACGCGTCTGATTGCGAGCACGGCCAGAGGGGCAGCGACGTAGTGGTAGTGTAACCTGCGCCGTACAAAGGGGCCGCTGCCACGAAACCTGCACTTCAAGGGTCGCAATACGCAGCTTGTGGAATGGTTACTTGTTTTGGCGTCTCCACGCACTTCTTTGCTGGACATAAAAGCAGGGCACTTTTGAGGGCATGTTTGTCAATCGGTAAATTTGTTCGTCTCTGGCCGGATTCAACTTGTACTTGATTACAGCAACACCGGAGGACAGGAGAAGGACACAGGACCCGGGACGGCTGCGCGTTCACCGGTGGTGCATCGAATGGTGGTCCGTGCGTTGCGGGTGGCATGCACTCCGACGATTCGAAACTCGACGTTCACAAAATGCAACAAAATCGGTGCTTCGAGCTTCATAAAGCGCTGCGCTTGCCACGAAATCTGCACTTCAAGGTTCACAAAGCGTTGTCACCGCAGGTTCCACAGAAAAAGCACTGTGCCTGCCGCGAAATCTGCACTTCAAGGTTCACAGAGCGCTGCACCTGCCACGAAATCTGCAATCAAAGCCCGCACGAAATCTGCACTTCATAGTTCACAAAGCTCGTCCAAATTGACAGAGCATATCTGAAGGTTTATGCTGTAGTGTTGGGTCTATTGCATTAATATTAATAGCTAATGGGTGATAATGGTTACTAAAGGCCTTGTTGAAAAACCCGCCCGAAGCATTCGCAGGGGCCATAAGCTTTAGCTTGCGGCGGGGAGGGGCGTTTTTCGGTACATTTCCACTGTCTCTGGCGTTCTTTGAAGAAGGACTAAAAAACGTTCTCTTTTGACAACATAGCTCAACATAGGCTCTGATGATGCTAGTTATGTGTGTTTGGTGACACTGTATTGTTAGTGTCGTGTGTATTCGGCCCGGCCCTTCCCGTCAAATGCCTTTAAGGAAGTAGAAGACGACGAAGAACAACTTTAATGCTCATTCATTCTGATTTGAAGGCAGTAAAGAGTGCTTGCTTGGCACACGGGCACTTTAATGCTTGTGTCCATTTTGCGCTGCAAGAATGCGGAACAGCTGGAACACCAAGGTCCACCCTTTTCTGGGCCCGACAAAAGCAGAGCGTCCATACCCGCTGCATCCCACTGGTGCGGGGCACGCAACGGATCTTTTCCGACCAAATTCGCCCGAATTCCGTGGAATTTTCGACTTTCATCCACAGCCCCAATATGCCCGACTTCCCCCCCGTCTCGCCTACGAGCCGAAGTCCTGGTTGTTAATAGGGGCACCAAGACCAACGGCGCGATGAAAAGCCAGCCCTGGGTTGCCAGGTGAGCTGGGAGAGGAGCTGAGAGGTCCCCCCAGGCAAACTGACTCGAAAAACAGGTGTACGGTTACCTTGCGCCCCAATCAGGATATGCAGTCCCCGGTGATCCCACCATCAGTTTGGGTTGGTCACATCAATCACTGCACTATCACTACAACGGATAGTAATTAGTAACTATATAGACAGTAGTACACTGAATCCAGTCTTCTGGGATGTCTGCTCATCAATGTACAATGCATGTGACGAATCGAAGTCCGAAAAAAAGGTCGAAACAGGACACCAGTCATTGTCGTTGACCGTCGACCGATGTCGCCGACACTGTGGTAGTCACTTGTGGAAGTGGGTGAACGGACATGGAACAAAAATGTCCGGAATTCTTAATGGTGCGTCTTCACTTCTGCATAGGGATCATCAAACGGCACCTATAAAATAAGCAAAACAAGAAACGTTTGGACAAGGTCTGCTTTGATTTTCATCTATCACTTGGATCCCCTGAGATTAAACTTTAAAAAGCTGATTCACGCTTGCCACCCTTGGCTCAAGGCCTTGTAGTGCCGTGGCTCAGCATCTGGCAGTTCAAGCGACAAGAATGGTTATACCATGATTAGAAAGAATTGCTGAAAGAAGGGCGCCTGAGTTGTTTCCGATGGTTGGTGCAAAAAAACATGCCAGGTGACATTGGGAGATTCCCCCACTAGCCGAAACCGTGAAGTTCCACGTTTTGATACACTTGGGATTTGGAGAATGAAGGGGTTCAAGTCAGACCCTAAGTGACTGGGTCTTGTGCACCCCTGCCTTCCAGAACCAACCCTATTGAAATTTCTGCCCTGCGTTGCCTTTATCCGCTCTTCACTCTGCTCTTCCTATTTTGTGACTCCAGTACGACCTGGTAAACTCCTTTGGCCCCTCGACGAAATGGAGTGAACAAGCCCAACGAAGCCTTTCGGTGGATATGGTTTCTGACCAGACCAATCACACAGAAGTTGGACTGGAATCGGGGTGGCTCCAATGGTGCACTGTGGTCTCGAAACGGGCTACTTCCACGAAATCGGACAGGAAAACCCCCCGCCCCACAAAGTGCCTGAGCCGACCGGGCACGAAGCGCACCAA
>CAXAMN010009269.1:122230-136586 GCA_963970005.1 Durusdinium trenchii | reverse complement strand
TAAACCCGAGTGACTGGATACTCAAAGAGAGTAATATATATATATATGTGATTATATGTGTGCGTCTTCACTTCTGCATAGGGATCATCAAACTACACCTATAAAATAGCAAAACAAGAAACGCTTGGACAAGGTTTGCTTTGATCTTCACCTATCACTTGGAGCCCCCGAGACTAAACTTTAAACAGCTGATTTACGCTTGCCGCCCTTGGCTCAGGGCCTTGTAGTGCCGCGGCTCAGCATCTGGCAGTTCAAGCGACAAGAATGGTTATACCATGATTAGAAAGAATTGCTGAAAGAATGGCGCCTGAGTTGTTTCCGATGGTTGGTGCAAAAGAACATGCCAGGTGACAGTGGGAGATTCCCCCACTAGCCGAAACCGTGAAGTTCCGCGTTTTGATTCACTTGGGATTTGGAGAATGAAGGGGTTCAAGTCAGACCCTAAGTGACTGGGTCTTGTGCACCCCTGCCTTCCACAACCAACCCTATTGAAATTTCTGCTCTGCGTTGCCTTTATCCGCTCTTCACTCTGCTCTTCCTATTTTGTGACTCCAGTACCAAGACCTGGTGAGCTCCTAGGGTCCTCCGTAACTTCTCTTTCACACAAAGTCCTTGTGATGTTTTACACCCTTTTTAAGGGTGACGGTGACGGTGGCTGGATCTAGACCCATTGGGAAAGCCCCTCTGACAAAAAATGATGTTTATTCGTCGATGCTTTCTTTTGTCAGAGGAACAAGGCTTGGTGCAAATGCCGTGATTGAGAATTTCAAGCTGCAATTCCACCCTGGGTTGACCTGGGCCATCCTGAAGCGGCTTCAAGCTGAATGATGGGGTCTCAACATATTCTGAGGCATATCTACAGTATACTACAGGATACGTTGAATGGGTGAATCAATGGACAATGGACAAAAATAGATAGATGTTTGGTTGATTGACTGACTGCAAAAATGTGAATTTCACATACATCACCAGGTCCTTTCTTTCCAGAAGCTCTTCGTTCACGCCTCCTGTTGTAGACTTGGCCAGCCGCCTCGACAAAACGAAGCGTTTGGAGGATGTGGTGTTTGCAAACATGTGCCAGCGCACCCAGAATTGAAAGTACTTCTGACCGTTCATAAAGAAGTTACGAAAACTAGACTGGAATCCTAGGTGATGAAAATTAGACTGTTGGCTTCATTGGAATGATTGGTGGGGAGGGACCGCATAAGGGTCTCGAAATGGACTTTGAATTCCACGAAATCGAGATCCACCAGGAAAATTCGTTTGCTGTTGACAACCGCCAATGATTCCACCGCGGCTTCTGATCGTTTCTTCATTCAGTGGGGGTGAAGAAAGTAAGAGTCATCATAGTGTAGACTCTTGAGTTATTAACCCCCAAGCCCGAAGAGGTTTTTCAATTCATGTCTGGTACCATCCACCCATGTCCGCGGTTTCGATGAGCAAACATCAAATCTTTCTCTATCACATCACCAAAAGTCTTCCGAGCTCTGTCAACGGCCCGCAAAGTCTACCAACACAAACTCACTTGGAGCCTCACACAAACTCACTCACACGCGCGTTTCATCTGAACGAAGTCCTTAGAATTTTCTGAATCAGGTCACCTAATGGACACCTTGTGAAAGCTGATCTCCTGTTTTTGTCGGATCCCGGATCAAAGATACAATTAATGCTTGCATGTGGATCACCCAACTTTCAATCGCAACAGGCCGCTGTTAAGGCTTTGACAAGGTCTGCTTTGCCCATAAAAGGCGAAAGATTGGTGCGCCATGAAGTGAACACTGTGACGAATCCCTCGGCGATACGCATCCCAAAGACCCGTATCGATAAAGGATTCCAGAGAGAAAATCTGCTTTCCTAGAGATCTGTCATTTAGGCTTTAGGAATTAGCAGCTACCTTTGCAAGGTGTGGGGACCTATCTGTGAGCTATATAAAAGCTATAAGTTGAGATATGTATATATATATAGATCTTTAAAGCATCTCCCCTGGCTTGGAACCTGACCGTTTGGGGAGTCTGCCAAGATCTTGGAAAAGAAACACTCGTCTGTGGAGCAGTGCTTTGGGGTTCTATGTTTGCTAGTGGGGGCGGAACATGTCTTTCTGATTTTTGAAACAACAACGCGTCTCTCACAATGTCTGCAAAATAAATATCCCTTGAGTGTGACAGAAGCACAAGGATATGCCTGCTCCATCGCAATCGCTAGTCTTTACAAAGGAAAGGTAGAACTTCACGCACCCATCTATTCTTGGCCCACGCACACAATCCACACTGACAGCTTGGTTGAAGGAAACTGATTACAGTACTATATCATTTCATCAAAAACCAGCAGACATCGTCCCCTGCACGTTTCCCCCCATCGATAGATTGCTACAGTTACAAGAAACCTCCACCATGGAGATTCTGCATCAGGTCGTCACAACCCAACAACTACCACTTTCTGCTCCAGTAGTTTGCATCCCACCACACCATTTGATCCCCTATTCTTTGGACGTCAAAACGAAATCGACGTCATGGATGTCGTTCTCTGCCAGTTACTTTTGACTCATTCCAATTGGGGTTGGGGACTAACACAGAAAATGAACGCACTGAAAGAGCATCTTTGGTATACAGGAACACCTGTCACAGCGGTCCCAGCTTCCGTGTCCTAGATAGATATAAAGAAGAGAGATTGACCCATATATGAACAAAAACACGGTTGTGTAATTTATGGTCTCTGGGCCAGCAGGGAGCACCGTTCCAACAAACCAAATTGCGGAGATGCGTCATGTTCACGATCAAGTTGACCCCCATCTTGATGCCACAGCTGCGTCTGAAACTGTGTGAGAATTCTTTCAGGGCGGGTGCATCACCACAAAGCAACAGTGAATGACCAAAAAAATCGGATTCCTTCCCTTCCCGTGGTCAAGCAGACCGTGTCTGTCAAGCCTTCGGTCGATATGCGAAATCAAACCTTCGGTCTTGTCGATATCCTGAGCTGCGAAAAACCGTGGCCGATGTGTTGCTTTTTTCGAATTCGGAAAATGGAGCAAACCGTTGGAAAACTGCAATGGCAATGCCCCCAAACATGATTACCCGCACTAGGAACCAATCGAGATGATTTACATCTCTTACATCCATGGATCCCCATCGAAAAAACACTCCTGCATGGGAGGCCTTCTGCCACGAACCTTCTACGAGCCTTGTGGGAGCAGCAAGTGATTCCCAAAGTTGACAGTTCCCGGACTGGTGGGCTTGTAACTCTGATTGGCTCATCATCTACAAGCCGATGGTCATCTGCTAGTGTTTCAATTGTCCCCCAGAACCTCCATCACATGTATCCATGGAATCCTCATCGGCAAAGGCCCGTGTGGTGTCATTCATCCTGACACCGACCCATAGTGACTTCTGGGGGGCTTTGCAAACCTCGGCTTGAGAAACAGCATGCACCATGACTAAATTTAACTGAACCTTTGAGTTTCTCCGAAAATTCTATGAGGCTGGCCATAGCTATGGCCCTGCACCAGGTGCTTTCCATCCCTACATGCCAGTTTCCTCTTCGCGGCCTCACTGTTGTTTCACGCGGGACGCCATGGCGAACCGCCACGAATGCGCGAACTGCCAGATTTGACAAGTGCATGAGATTGCAGAGCTGAGCAATGCTCTTCGCTCAGAACAAAGTGTGGGCGAGAAAGGTTGGTGGGGTGGGACCCCCATACGGGTCTCGGTTGTGAATTCCACGAAATCCGGCTCCACCAGGAAAGTTCCCCGCCCCACAAAGTCTAGGAGCCGACCGGGCGTTTTTCCGCGCTAAGACCAACGGCACAATGAAGAGCCTGCCCTGGGTTGCCAGCCTGTGCCGGGAGAGCAGACTTTGGAGCACGACTCACCAGCTAGGAAATCAATCATTGACTCACAAACACGTTTCATCTGAACGAAGTCCTTGGAATGTTCCGAAGCAGGATGCCTAACGGACACCTTGTGAAAACTGATGTCCTGTTCTTGTCAGCCTAACCACGGAACCCATCTTCACCTCTGCATGTGGATCACCCAACTACACCTATCAATGAATGGCAACAGCCAACACAAACACAGTTTGACAATGTCTGCTTTGGTTCTCACCCACTACTTGGAGACCCCAAAATATACAGATTTTTGAGAAACTGATTCACACTCGGCCTTTGTTACCCTTCCCCCAAGGCCTTGTAATGCCATGACTCAGCAGGAAGTTCCGATAGACCACGTCGTCTGGCAGCTCATGGACAAAAGCGGCTCCGCCATGATTGGAAAGAATGGCCCAACCAAAGTGGTTTACGATGGCTCTTGCAATTGAGATGCCTGGTGACACGGGATCCCGAGATCGGGAACAGCCCAAACAAAAAAAACAAAGTTCGTCAAGTTCTAGGTGATCAGAACGTTGGAGGAACCCTCGTACTTCTTCATCAGTTTGTCCCAGTCCTGATCGTCCAATCATCGCCGTACGGTCGTGCGGCCAGACTTTTGGGATACTTGGGAGCTGGTGAACTGGAGGGTTTCAATGGCTAATGAATACAGTTCGAGTTGAAATACAGGGCCAAATACAGCACCTTGAGCAAAATAATTTCCCAAAACAGCTGGTGGGGGACGGCGAGCACAAAGGTGTATCTCCGCAGGTACGCAAGAACCACCTCGCGGGTGGATACGCCGTGTCAGCGCAATCACCACCAGGCAGGTGTACGGCTATCTTGTCGTTTCAGCGACGGTACATTGACGACTTTGCCGCATATCAAAACCGACAACTGCCACCAAACAATTCAACACCTGCATCACCTTCCTCACGGCGTCCAAAAAGCCTGGATTTCCAAAAAAATGTCCAATTCTTGATGACAAGATGCCAGCCCAGCTTGAACCAAACACCATCCATGGGACATTGACACATGCACTTCGTGACCTGAAATCTTCGCTGTCTTACCAAGATCCCATTTACAATATCCCCATTCAGGAAGTCAAATCCTGCTCTCTTTAGCTTCTTCAGACCATTTTGCAATATTGTTCAAGTGCTTGTTTCCACTACATGTCTGGAGTCAGCTTTCATTGGGACCCTTTTTCTCTCTGGCACAGACATCCGTGCAAAAGCAAGTATAGCACAAATGCTCTGCAAGGAACAGGATGCTGGCCTGAATGCACCATTTTACAACTTCGGTTCTGCACAGCAGTGCTTCACTCAAGCGCATAGATATTCGGCCTTACGGGTTGCGCAGGGCCATTTTGAGGTATTTTTGACAGGCCGCCTAAAAGAGTGCAAATGCAGAAGCAACACCTGAATTTGTGCCCTTCTGAGCTCTCTTCGAAGTGTGTGTGTGTGTGTAACCTTTGGAGTCACAAGGTTCCTTTTGGAGTGTTTGCTTTGAGTTTTGATTCATAAGCAGGGGGTGCCAGGGATGCACACTGGACTGGCAGCAACGAAGACGCCAGCGTTGCATCTGTGAAGTCTGCTTGGAGAGAAACTACTTACTGGACAAGCTGTTCCAATTCTGTGTGTTGCAGTAAACGTCTAGTGCAGCGGTGATTCATTTTGGATCTTTGGCCTTGCACGACCCGTCGTCACCCTGTCGCCGCCGCTCGCTCTCGTATTTAAAGGTTTTAGAGGCCTCAAACTTCCAATTACCACCTGGAACCTTAGGCGGTTTACTTGGGCTGGCGTGTGGCAACCGCTTTCAGTCCCGTAGGCAAAATCATAAGTGTGTCTGGCCTCGTGGCGCCCAGGGTGAGCCCGCAGAGTGCCCCCTGTGGACCTGTCGAACGGGTGTTTGTCGAACGTATCCCCTGCCCGGACGCAAAGCAGCTCGCAGCGAGCGTAGGTGGCCCCAGGCCGAGAGAACTCAGATTTTTGGTCGATTGTATGAATTGCAAGCTGGCTCATGCCTTTACGTGACCACAGCGGTCAAAGCTGCCAGCCATTTTGGCACGGCGTACGTGGCCGCAGCGGCCGAAGCTTGTTCAAGACTCGTTGGAGTCTGTTGGGACCTTTGGTGTACACACAGCACGTACATGTTCAACGAGGCTTGCCTAGGTTCTTTAATGAGGTTTGGCTTCATTGGTTTTCGTTCCCTCCATTTGGTTCCCTTTTCATCCTTTTCCCCTTCACACACATCTGTCCCCCTCTTTTCTTTCATGTCCTCCTGTCTTCATGTCTTTCATCATCCTTCTTTTCGTTTGCGCGCACATTGGTCCCGGCCTTAGCGTGTACGTGCACAACATGTACTTGAAACCTAGGTTTTAGGTGGCCCAGGTCTTTATAATGAGGTGGGTGGGTTTCATTGTTTGTCCCTGTGCACTTGGTTCCCCATTCATTACAACCACATACACCTTTGCCCCGTCCCGTCCTCTTGTCATGACTTCATTCTTCTGTCTCTCGCGCGCGCGCGCACACGTGCACATTTGCCTTAACCTTAGTTTTACGAGGGAGGCGTGTGTGTGTGTGTGTAACCTTTGGAATGACAAGGTTCCTTTTGGAGTGTTTGCTTTGAGTTTTGATTCATAAGCAGGGGGTGCCAGGGATGCACACTGGACTGGCACCGACGAAGACGCCAGTGTTGCATCTGTGAAATCAATCCAGGACGCCGGATTGACGTACCTGCTTGGAGAGAAACTACTTAATGGACAAGCTGTTCCAATTCTGTGTTTTGCAGTAAACGTCTAACGCAGCGGTGATTCATTTTGGGTCTTGGTTGGCTTTGCACGACCCGTCGTCACCCTGTCGCCGCCGCTCGCTCTCGTATTTATGTTTTGGAGGCCTCAAACTTCCAATTACCACCTGGAACCTCAGGCGGTCTACTTAGGCTGGCGTGTGGCTACCGCTTTCAGTTCCGTACACAAAATCATAAGTCTGTGCATTCCTTACGGTCCTTATGTGTTCAATTGGAGTTTCTGAGCTACAAGGTAGAAGAACTGAAACATGTTTGTCACCAATCGAACCTCTCCCACAAACTTCTCTCGCCTCGAAGCACTTGTCGCCTTGGGCCGATCGAGCCGTACGATGGACCGAGGGCCGACCGTGGGCCGTCAAATCTGGGCTTCTCAAACCAGCCAGCCCCATACTGCTGCGCAGTTTGGGTGGGATGTCTGGGGTAAAATTTTGACATGTAAAACAAGATGGAACCCACGAACCCGAATGCAAACACGTATAGTGAACTTCCGAAAGATAGAATATTTTTCATTCGTAAAATGCGATTGACAAATATTCCAGCTTTTTATCTTCCCACAGGTGGGTTGAGATAGAATATTTGGTTCACTGTACTTGGTCCAGCTGAACGACCATAGTCGTTCCTCTGCTGATATGGGGAGGGCGACCTGATTATATGGTAGCAATTTGACTTTGGAAATAGGAAGCAGTAAGAGATAGAATATGTTCACAATGAGGAGCCCTAAGGCCTAATGACTTGTTTTTTGAAACCGCAACTCCAAAAGCCCGTTGCCAGAAAGCAGGGATTGCCTCTGCTGATATGGAGGGGACGACCTGATTTTATAGCAATTTGCTTTCAAAATAGCATGAAATAGCACTCAGCAGGCGATAGAATATGCTCGTGGTTTGTTTGTTGTGCGTTTTGTTGGTTTGCCTCCACAATCCCATCACATTGCACAGGGTCAAGATTGACCGGCCATTGATCATTGGGGTTGCAGTAAAGAAAAAATTGCCGCAGTCGGCAGCATGTCGTTCTTTCCTCGTTCTTCTCTTGACTCATTCTGGGTCTTGACTATTCCATCTCTTGATTGGTTGTTTCTTGATTATTCCATCTCTCTGTTGCCCTCAGGGTGATCGCGATTATTCCATCTCTTTGTCATTCGCAAAACAATATTCCATCTTTCAGGAGATTACTATACTCGAAAACAAAAACCCAAACAATTTTTCACGCTCTTGTAAGAGACACTTTTGCGGGACGCTCTTGTAGGAAACATTCTGTTGGGAAACCTTTGTGGCACACTCTTGTGCACTCTTGTGGGACACCTTGTACGACGCTCACTCTTGTGGGACACTCTTGCAGAACACTCTTGTAGGACACTCTTGTGGGACACTCTTGTCGGACACATTCTTTTCGGAAACCTTTGTGGCACACTCTTGTGCACTCTTGTGGGACACCTTGTATGACACTCACTCTTGTGGGACACTCGTGCAGAACACTCCTACAAGCACTCTTGTGGGACACTCTTGTCGGACACTTTTGTGGGACACTCTTGTCGGACATTCTTGTAGGACACTCTTGTGGAACACTCTTGCGGAACGCTCTTGTAGGAGTCTCGTGGGACACACTTTTGTGGGACACCGGGACACCCTTGCGGAACACTCTCGTCGGACACTCTTGCGAAAAACTCTTGTCGGACACCCTTGTGGGACACTCTTGTACGTCGCTCTTGTGGGACACTCTCGTAGGACACTCTTGTGGGACACTCTTGTGGAGCACTCTTGCGGAACACTCTTGTAGGACTCTCTTGTGGGACAGTGCACTCTTGTGGGACACTCTTGCCAAACACTCTTGTACGACACTCTTGCGGGACTCCCTTGTAGGAAGCTCTTGTAGGTCACTCTGGTGGGACACTCTTGTAGAAAACTCTTGTAGGACACCCTTGTAGGACATAGTTGCAAGACACTCTTGCGGGACACACTTGTAGGACACTTTTGTGGGACACTCTTCTAGGAAACTCCGGCGGGACACTCTTGTGGAACAGTCTTGCGGGACACTCTTGTGGGACACTCTTGCGGAACACTCTTGTAAGACACTCTTGTGGGTCACTCTTTTGGGACACTCTTGTATGGCATTCTTGTGGGACGCTCCTGCGAACCATGATGTAGGACACTCTTGTGGGACATTCTTGTAGGACACTCTTGTGGGACACTCTTGTAGCGCACTCTTGTCGGACACTCTTGTGGGACACTCTTGTACACTCTTGTAGCACTCTGTAGGACAGTCTTGTGGGGCACTACTACAGTCTCCAAAACAAGCGTTTCGTGCGAGGCTTCCACCAAAAGTCACCTGTCAAGTCTGCAAAACGAGGGTTCCATACGAGACTTCTCCCAAAAATCACGTCAAGTCTCCAAACGAGCGTTTCGTACGAGACTTCCTCAAAACTCACACTTGAAGTCGGCAAAACAAGCATTTCGTACGAGACTTCAAGCTTCCTCCAAAAGTCTTTCAAGTCTACAAAACGAGAGTTTCATACGAGACTTCCTCCACAAGTTGCACGTCAAGTCTCCAAAACGAGCGTTTCGCAGGACAAAATTCACTCGTCAAGTCTCCAAAACGAGCGTTTCGTCCGAGACTTCCTCAAAAACTCACACTTGAAGTCTGCAAAACCAGCGTTTCGTACGAGGCTTCAAACTTCCTCCAAAAGTCACGCGTCAAGTCTCCAAATCCCTCCAAAAGTCAAGCGGGAAGCCCCATCGGAGCACACACATCAAGCAGCCCTGCCAAGCAGTTTCGCGATTCCAGCCCCTCCAAACAACACCCGCTCACACGCCAATCCCAATGTCGCTGCGACATTCACCTCCACCACAACTCGCAGCCTCACGATTCCCCGCGCCTGCCACGAAAAGTGACAATATCATACAAGCAGGTCCCGGGCAAGCCGGCGGCGGAAGTTTCCTAAGAACAATTTGACCTAAAGCACTGCATCCGGAGTATCCCTTCGCACACGCCCTGCGGCCTGCGACCAAACAGTCATCCCATCATCGTCACACGCAGCCTGGCCGCCCAGAAAAACGCACTTTTGGGCACGGTGATGACGGTGGGGATGATGGTGATGATGATGCTAGTGATTGTGATGACTACACCGATGATGATGATGGTCATGATGTTCATGATGGTGAGCAAGGTGATGCTGGCGATTGCGATGACGATGATGATTGTAACGATGAAGACGGTAACGATGGTGATGAACATGATGCTGGCGACGATGATGATCATGATGATGACAATGCTGGTGCCCATGGTGCTGATGATGATGATGATGATGACAATGGTGATGACGGCTCTAATGATGCTGATTGTGATGAGGATGGTAATGATGATGTTGATGATGGCGAGAGGACGGCGATGAGGACGATGATGATGATGATGATGATGGTGGTGTTTCAGTAGAAGGACGACGGAGAAGAGGACGATCCTTCTGACTCCCCATGACCCTTCCAAAGCCCTGAACATGCTGCGACCTCCACACCGCAACCCGAGAGCCCATCAGCCCATGCATGAACCATCCTTTTTTGCCATCAGCAGCACGGAACGACCTTGAAGTTGCAAAACGCAATGGAATTCCAGCGACAACTCATCCACCAGCAACACTTGCAGTCACATTTCCAGTGCGGAAACCATCCAGAAGTTGCAAAACGCAATGGGGTTCCATCAACAGAACGTACACCAGAAACAGGTGAAAACTCTACTTACAATGGAGGGACGACTCGAGCATGATCCGAGCATGTCTCAAAAACGCATTTTGTACGAGACTTCCTTCCAAAATGCATGTGAAGACCTGCAAAACGAAGCAATTCTGCGAGACCTCCTCAAAAAAGGTAATTGGAAGACATGATCCAACCAGACATGAAAGTGACATTTACATTGCGGGAACGATCCTGAAGTTGCAAAACATAATGAAATTCCAGCGACAACTCATCCACCAGCAACACGCGCAATCACATTTACAGTGCGGAAACCAACGGACTTCCATCAACAGCGCGTACACAAGAAACAGGTGAAAACTCTTGTTACAATGCAGGGACGATTCGAACATGATCCGAGCAGGATTCGAGCATGACGCGAGACCGTCCCGCTACCGTCGTTCCGCAGAGCTTGCCTTGCCAGGTTCGGAGCCATCCTTTGTATTGAAAAACACAACATTTCGTGCGTCTGCTATCTCTCCAAAACGCATTTTGTACAAAGCTTCCTTCCAAAATGCATGTTGAAGACCTGCAAAACGAAGCAATGCTGCGAGACTTCCTCCAAAAATGTAACTGGAAGACATGATCCAACCAGACATGAAAGTGCTATTTACATTGCGGGAACGATCCTGAAGTTGCAAAACACAATGAAATTCCAGCGACAACTCATCCACCAGCAACACTTGCAGTCACATTTACAGTGCGGAAACCATCCAGGAGTTGCAAAACGCAACGCACTTCCATCAACAGCACGTACACAAGAAACAGGTCAAAGCTCTAGTTACAATGGGGGGACGATTCGAACATGATCCGAGCATGATCCGAGGATGACGCGAGACCGTCCCGCAACCGTCGTTCCGCAGAGCTTGCCTTGCCAGGTTCGGAGCCACCATTTGTATTGAAAACACAACATTTCGTGCGTCCGCTATCTTTTGCACGAGACTTCCTTCCAAAATGCATGTTGAAGAGTGGCGCTAGATCTAACTAGAGCGGGATCCACCTGGAGCTGAAGCGAACCAGAGCTAGAGCTAACTGGAGTTAGAGCTAACTAAAGCTAGAGCTGACCCACAGCTAGAGCTAACTGGAGTTAGAGCTAACTAAAGCTAGAGTTGACTGGAACCAGAGCTAACTAGAGCTAGAGCATTTCGTGCATCCGCTTTCTGTCAAAAATGGATTTTGCACACTTCCTTCCAAAATGCATGTTGAAGAGTGGCGCTAGAGCTAACTAGAGCGAGATCCACCTGGAGCTAAAGCGAACCAGAGCGAGCTAAGGCTGATTAGAGAGCTGACTGGAACTAGAGCTAACTAGAGCTAGAGCTGTTGAAGGTCCGTAACACGGAAGTTTTGCACCCTAAACTTCCTTTGATCATGTGAGCTTCAACAAAATTTGCGCGACACCACCCGTTTGGAGTGATTTCGACACGTTCTGAGCACACTCCCATGTACCAAAATCGCCACTTCAGCCTCAGCTGAAACAGCAAATGTCACAGCCACATCCAACACCCCAAAAACACCACTCTCCAAACGCCAATCCCACCGTGACTGCGCAAAAAAAAATCACCATCTCACAACACGCTGTGCCTGCGCAGTGATTTCATCCTCCACATTTCATCTTCCGTTTCCAAAGGTTTCCTCGCTATTTCACATGAATCTGACACGTCACGCTTCCATCCAAAAGCCTCTCCAGAAGCTTCGCCCAATGTCAGCGCCATAGCGCTCGGTTGAGGACAGTTGCGGTCGCTCAAACAACGAATCGCGAACAAGACTCTACCCCCAGACCCCCAGAGATAAACGAGAACCCTTCGCTACGCACTCGGGAAAATGCATTGTGAATCTCTTGAAGGGAAACCATTTCTTCAGTTTGGGAAGCCCCACAAACAAGACCGTGGCCCGTCCTCGCTCTTTGCCTTCCCAGTTGCACAAGAACGTTCCAGGCTCCACGTGGTTCAATACCCTCAGCGTCGTGGCGCCGATTGCCATGTGGGTGTGGGAGGACGGGTCAAAACCCTCGCCCACAAACGATACCACGCACGCACCGCAACTTGATTGAACGACCGGGGATGTCATCATGGCGTCCCATGGTTCATGCACATGTGTATATTAAGAGATTTCTTTATTTACGCGCATAATACTATTTAGAGACGCAATGGCAGGTTTAACTGAGGTCTGTCTCGCAGCCTCTCTGAGGCACCGCGCGAGTATTTCTGCCTGTTGTCACAGCGCTCACACCTAGAATCTGCCAAAGACAGGCCGCGATGCACTCACTAGAAGCTTTTTGATGTTTCCCTAGCCTGGGCTAGAGCATGCGCAAAGGAAGGTTCATAAATCCGAGATTGTCTATACCAGAGGAGGGTTTTTAGCACGGTGATTGGCTTGTGATTTGTGCCTTGGTATCTGAATCACTATTCAAGTCGAAGAGGAGGATGTGCAACCATTTTCTTTGGTTTTCAGCTCTGAAGCATGTCAACAGTCCCCTGCGAAGATTGTTGACGCTGACGCAGTTGGAAGTTCTTCGACTTGACATTGTTTCGGGCTTGCACCCGCTCCGATTCTGAAAGGGTTGGTGGAGGCAAAGATTTGTCAAACACCGGCCATTGACCGAATGAAGATCGCACGGCAAAAAGGACGTCTTTCGTGCTTGACCAGGGCCCGAGCACTTTTGGGATCCGAGCGGCGGTTCGGCACATTTATGCTATGGTCAGTCTGAGCAGGATGAACAACAACGAGTGGATGCACTATGTCACTATGTTCAAAGACAAGTGCGCTGGTCATTGGAATGGACCAAATGCTTTGCACCTAGTAGTAGCGTCCTCAGAAGACCACCCGCAACCAACTCGTCCTCCCGAGCTGTGGAGCAGAGATTGGGCCCGCCGGCGGCACACTTTGCCTCGGCTTGTGGTGGAACAAGTCGGCCTCCTTGACAGTGTCGACATATATGACCTGCCCGCAAGGCGAGCAAGGGCTTCGGGTTTGAACACCTGGTGTGATTCCACCCCACTTCTGCTTTCCAGGACCCGGCCTTTTTGGGGTCAACCTGCACGGTGACCCGCCGCACGCCTCGCGAACGGCATCGAGCTGTGTTGGGATTGTTTTGCTTTGGTGGGGCTGGGATGGTGAAGAAATGGTGATACTAGTGGGCGGCGGTGACACCATGCGGGTCAAGAATCATCCACGGCCGTCAATTGCTCCAATGTCTCTTTGCATGGGGAATATCCGTTCTCACCCCGCGAGGGCGGGAAGTATTTCGACCGATGCTTCTTACATATTCTTTGTGCAACCTTCCTGTGAGACAACCAGTCAGTCTTGCAAAAGCTATGTGAAAACCATGCCCAGCTCCAGACCGTCCCCGTCTTCTGCCGGCTGGGCCATCCGTGCGGTCTGTGCGTAGTAGTGGTCGGAGTGGTGGCGGCTTAGCCCTGAGTAATCCATGAAGAGAGGTCATCGAGGATGGAATGAAGGAACGGGGCACTGTAAGTGGCCAGGTTCGCAACCTGTGTTTCTTTCAATTGTTCTGTTATGTTCTTAACTGTCCTTTTTCCTTTCCGTACCTTGGATGCCCCTATCTGTTTGCTTTCCCTTTCTATTCCTGAAATGTCTTATTCGTTGCTTTTTCCCCTTTCACTAATAGTGAGACTCTTGGGGAGAGGAGGGGAAACAAGAAAGGAGGGAATTTGGTTCTCTCACCGCAATTGAATCACCTGTGTACACACACACATTGTACACCCACATATGTATACATACACAATCATGCAAGACCAGAATCATACACATTCTCATATGTACTGTATAATAGAAAAAGCTGTCCATATCATATATTGTAGCTTCCCCAGACGGTCCATCTTTCACACATGAACCGTTTCTATTCACCGTCTTCCACCTGAGTACAGGGCGGCTCGTGCGATTGAAAATCTTTTGCGGCGTACCTTAGGGTACACAGCGGTTCTTTTTCTCGATGGCTGCCCATGAACATGCA
>CAXAMN010009269.1:64119-119218 GCA_963970005.1 Durusdinium trenchii | reverse complement strand
GACACCCTTTCGAAATGCATTGATCAGAAGCAGAATCCCACCTGCGCTGCTTTCTTTTTTAGCCGCCCAATTTCCAGCGGGTATTTCTCTGCGGCGGCATCAGCAGAGGCAGCACTTGTTGCCTTGGAATCGTAAAAGCTTCAACTTGATGCGCTAAAGGTTGCAGACAGAACAAGCCAAGCAGGAAGAAAGGGATATACCCTGGCTGTTGATACCCAGCAAAAGACTTTAAGCAGTTATTAAAACTTTTGGATGTTCGGCAAGCAGTGTTGCAAAAGTGTTTTGCGTTGCTGATGTGGCCAACTCCATGAAAATCTCTGCGCGGATGTGTCTGCACGTCGTGTGTTTTGTGTCAGCAAGCAATCTGAAGGGCCTCAAGTTCTGCGAGAGGGTCTTGGAGCTGCTGCACCTACCACATCCCGCACATTTCACATCACAATGACCCCTAAGGTCGCCTACCAAACCTCTGTGTCACAGCGATCGCGAACAACCTGCGCTTTGTTTCAACCAAAGAATGAATATGAAATTGCTTTGACCGAAACGACGGCATACCGATCGAACTGACATCCGGGCCTTAGGACGACCGGTTGAGCTGTATCTGCAACCACCCGTGTAGTTCCCCAGATATGCCAACGACAAACGCCGACACAGACCGGAACCCCTCCTTCCGGCGCTTGCTCGGAGTGGGAGCGTCCAGCCACTCTGACGCTTTCCTGGGCACCGGCGTGCTTGGCTCAGTGGTCGTCTTGATGTCCGTGCAGGACGTGGGCCCTCAACTACAGGAGGTATATATACATGAAAAGTTGTGGTCACTAAGACTTAGACCAAATGAATTCCACAATATTCCACAACCTAACTCACTCATGGGCCCTCGAACTGAAGAATAATTTCTGCACACATGAATGTGGTCATTCCAAGCATCTTGCGTCGCGACGGCGTCATTGGATCGGCCTCCCGCTTCGCCCGCTTCTGCCGAGGGGTGGGATAGGTGAGGAGCTCCCGCGTGAAGGAGATATCCTCATCCTGCAGGCTGTTCCGGCATTACAAAGGCCTGGAACAAGATTCACACCAAACATGCAGTAGATGAACAAAATATTCGAACCCCTGAGTCAGGGAGCTGTCACGCACCCCTTACCCCCAAAGTTCAATGTTGAAAGCAAGTTCTTTCAATTTGCGTTAGGGTATCTTGTTTTGTCCATTCGCCCAAACACTCTGGCAGGCTTGCTAAGATTGGGTTTTGGGGTGGAAGGGGTCAAAGTGGTTTGGAGGATTTGAATATTTCGTCCATCTACGGCTATGAACATGCAGGGGGGCATGTGTTTGTTTCCCAACCTCGACCCGTTCGTATCCACCGATCCACCGACCGACCTCACGAGAGCGTACTCTCCCCACAGGGAGACCGACGTCACCCGTGGCAGGTCCGACCCCCGTCGCAGCCAACGGGATCTTGATTCGGGGCGTCGCAACCAGTCTACCGTGGGACCAGATGCCTTATCAAAGTATAATGATATGGTGGAAGAACCTGGAGCAATGCTAACTGGGATCTGGTTGACGATTTGCTTAAGCAACCGGGAAAATATTCACCAGAAGTTGGATTCACCCATAAGGAAAAAAGCATCCGATCCAGAAAACCAGGTTGACTGAGGGGGGTTCAACCCATAGGGTGTTCAATTCGAGAGGTTCAACATGGTTCAACTGTTGAACCTTGCAACATCTTGTAACAATGGGACTGACATAACATGACTGATGAGAACCGCGCTAGGGATGTTTCTTTTGTCACTGTTTGGGTAATATCATCCCATTTCCTGGGCCTGCTTTGGATGATGATGGTTCAGTTGCAGGCCTATAAAATAGTAAATAGTGGTCCCCCAATAGGTAGTGGCACGGTTTCCACTACATTCTTAGTGTGGATTTACTTTTCTATCTGTCTGCGGGTCTATAATAGGACCTTTACTGACTGCTCTACTCGGTGCTGGGTTCGTGCGCGTCAAGGTATAAGGCCCCCAGGCTGCACTAAAAGATGAACCAGGGATCCGAACTGAGCACAGTCAACAGTTGCGTCCAATGCAATCCACCAAATTTGAGTGCTATCAAACCAGAGGGGCATCTCAAATTTCACGTTGGGACTTGACACTACGCAACTAGTTTCAGTACATGCGAGTGACACAGCCAGTTGTATCAGGGAGAAGAAACGGGCAAAGACAGACCAAAGGACAATTTATTGTATATGAAATTACATTTGCCCAGTGCAGAGTGAAAAATAATGATATCACGAAGCCTGACTCATTCAGTTTTCTTGGAAAGTAAAGGTCAACCCTTTTCCAACTGTTGGAATTGAGTGGGAGAAAAATGCATTGAACAAACAACCAAACAACCAAAAAACACTGACGTACTTCCTTGCACTTCCTGGGTAAGTAGCAATCTGGCCAATCAGCATGCGTGGATGATGTCTGATGTTTGCGAACCTCCAAGGCCGGTACATCATGGTACATCACGTGGATCATCTAATCTCACCAACAAAACCCTGGGCTTCCAAGACCATGTAAAAAACATGTAAAAACTGGGACTGACCAGGTTTTGGAGTGCAAGATCGTAATTAAAACGCTCCGACCGGGCTTCGTTTCGCCTTAAATTCACCGGAAACGCTTCCGAATCGAATCAGGAATCGGAGACGCTACCGAATCGCCACCGAAACGAAAACCGTCTGGCTGAAGATCGAATTCACGGTGGGCTTCAGCGACTCGCCGTCCTCGGCTTCAGCGACTCGCTCCGCCAGCTCCGCCAGCTCCATCAGCGGCCGCAGGGCATCGTCCACGCGGCCCAACTTCAAACGCATGGCTCGCCGCCGCCGGAGGCTCCAGGTGAACCGCGAACCGTTTGGTGTGGTTGCCCAGATCTTTGTCGCTGAGACAGCGGTAGCAGTGTAGCAGTCTGAACACGATCTCTCTATAGAGGTGACCTCATGAATCAGTGGAGTTGGCCGTCTTTGAATGTCCAACTAGCATGGCAAACCATATGCAAAAAGACCTTGGACATACGCTGTGTCGAGTGTCAACAGTGTCAATGGGCAAAGATAGATTCCAAGATGCGTACCAAGACTAGGCATCTTTTTTGGGATTACTATTTTGTTTCAATGAAACTCCACATATCCTTTTGGAAGAAACGTGAGTGCCGACCTTTAGCACTTTGCTCACTTGGCTTGAACCTTGCTGCTTCACAGCGCGGCAGTTATAGGAGTTCAAGACTAAACTTTGTTCAGCACTTTACAAACCACAAACTCTGGCAAAAGGAGCTGCTTTGGCAGGTGGCCCCAAGTGGCTCAAAGGAGGCACCGATGGAGTTGTAGCATGTGTGCATTTGGATCTCCTATGCATGAGACCTCGTGTTCAATCCTTTTCGAACGCTTCTAGGTAAAACTGTTGGATCCACAATGAAAGTGTTCACCTGAGAAGCTGCAAAACGAAAGCCAGCGCTTCACCATCCGCTCCAAAAGCATCAAAGCATCACCCCCCAGAGTTTACGTATATCTTTCTCGAGCCACACATGCACAGCAAACCACAGCTTTGAAGTCTCATTCGTGCTTTGAACTTGTATAGGTGTGTAAGAGGTATAGCAACATAGGGTAGCTACAATTCTGTTCCCAGGTATCGCGCGCATGAGGCTTCAAAGCTGTGGTTTTCAAGCTGAGTTAGAGGTGGCCTGAGACCAGGGTTTGCTGCCCTAAAACACTCTGTTCAGGCCACCTTAAAAATGAAGGTCTGCGAAGCGAGAGCAAAGGATGCACATTGTGGGTTCATATAGGGAGCCAGGCCATTTTCAGAATCTTCTGGATTTGAGCTGTTCGAGTTCCTATTGAAGGGTATAGTTGGCGAGTGCGTCACCACCCGCTCCAAAAGCATCAAAGCATCACCCCCCAGAGTTTACGTATATCTTTCTCGAGCCACACATGCGCAGCAAACCACAGCTTTGAAGTCTCATTCGGGCTTTGAACTTGTATAGGTGTGTAAGAGGTATAGCAACATAGCATTTATACGGACCCAGGGTAGCTACAATTCTGTTCCCAGGTATCGCGCGCATGAGGCTTCAAAGCTGTGGTTTTCAAGCTCAATTCAAGGTGGCCTGAGACCAGGGTTTGCTGCCCTAAAACACTCTGTTCAGGCCACCTTGAAAATGAAGGTCTGCGAAGCGAGAGCAAAGGAGTTTCCACCTCCTCGCTGTCAGAATCTTCTGGATTTGAGCAGTTCGAGTTCCTATTGAAGGGTATATGTTCTAGTTGGCGAGTGCGTCACCACCCGCTCCAAAAGCATCAAAGCATCACCTTCCAGAGTTTACGTATATCTTTCTCGAGCCACACATGCACAGCAAACCACAGCTATGAAGTCTCATTCGTGCTTTGAACTGGTATAGGTGTGTAAGAGGTATAGCAACATAGCATTCATACGGACCCACGGTAGCTACAATTCTGTTCCCAGGTATCGCGCGCATGAGGCTTCAAAGCTGTGGATTGCTGTGCGTGTGTAGAGGTTATCGAGCGGTTGACGGAAAGGGAACTTGAAGTACTATACCTGGTAGCTGCACTGGCAAGGTGCCAACTACACCTTTCCATTCAGATGATGCAAATGATGCAAATTGCATTTCTTGCATCACCACCCCTCAAAAATCACCTCCAACACAACCTCAAAAAACCTTCCCTCGACGCACCCTCCTCCCCCAGCATGTGCCGAGTTTACGTGCACCTTTTGCGGGCCACCCCCCCCAGACCCCCTAACTACTCACTTCGTTCGCCAAACACAACTCCGCTGGCGCCTTCTACGAAGGCTGGCTTTCGTAGTTCATGTCTCTACCTTCCCGCCTTCGTTGCCCTGCAATGGAATGGTATGAAGCGGGCCGGGCAACCATTTAGAGAGCACTGATGGTGGACTTGGAGATTCAGATGTGGATGCGGATCTGACACCAGGTGCGACTCACTCACTCCAGGGTGCTTGCTTTTTCCTGATGCAATGGTGAATCGAAAGTCTTGCTTTGCAAGCTTGCATTGCTAGTGCACACGCATGCACCCTTTACAACTCGAGCTTGGCTCACAACACCATGATAAGCCGAAGGCCAAGCAGGATGTCCTCAGAACGGAGCCGATTGCTCAAACCATTCCATCAGGACATGTTCCGACGTTGACTGGTTGAAGAAAAGAAGGAAAGAATTGAACAAGATGGAGACCGCGAACCCGAATGCAAACACGTTCGAAAAGCTACATATGTCCAAATGACACTCTTGTAGGACACTCTTGTGGGACACTCTTGTGGGTCACTCTCGTAGGAAACTCTTGTGAGACACTCTTACAGGACACTCTTGTGGGACACTCTTGTGACACTGTTGTGGGACACTCTTGTGGGACACTCTAGTAGGAAACTCTTGTGGGACACTCTTGTAGGACACTCTTGTGGGACACTCTTGTGGGACACTCTTGTGGAACACTCTTGTAGGAAGCTCTTGTGGGACACTCTTGTAGGACACTCTTGTGGGACACTGTTGCGGGACACTCTTGTGGGACACTCTTACGGGACACTCTTGTTGCACACTCTTGTAGGACACTCTTGTGGGTCACTCTTATGGGACACTCTTGTCGGACACTCTTGTGGGGCACACTTGTGGGACACTCTTGTGGGACACTCATACGGGACACTCTTGTGGGACACTCTTGTGGGAGACTCTTGTAGGAGACTCTTGTGGGACACTCTTGTAGAAAACTCTTGTGGGACACTCTTGTGGGACACTCCTGTAGGACACTCTTGTGGGATACTCTTGTGGGACACTCTTGTGGGACACTCTTGTAGGAAACTCTTGTGGGACACTCTTGTAGGACACTCTTGTGGGACACTGTTGCGGGACACTCTTGTGGGACACTCTTAAGGGACACTCTTGTGAGACACTCTTGCGGGACACTGTTGCGGGACACTCTTGTGGGACACTCCTGTGGGACACTCATTTGGGACACTCTTGCGGGACACTCTTGTGGGACACTCGTGTGGGACACTCTTAAGGGACACTCTTGTGAGACACTCTTTCGGGACACTGTTGCGGGACACTCTTGTGGGACACTCCTGTGGGACACTCATTTGGGACACTCTTGTGGGACACTCTTGTGGGACACTCTTGTGGGACACTCTTGTGGGACACTCTTGTGGGACACTCTTATAGGTCACTCTTGTAGGAAACTCTTGTGGGATACTCTTGTAGGACACTCTTGTGGGACACTCTTGTAGGACACTCTTGTGGGACACTCTTGTAGGGCACTCTTGTGGGACACTCTTGTGGGACACTCTTATAGGACACTCTTGTGGGACACTCTTAACTCTTGTGAGACACTCTTGTGGGACACGGTTGCGGGGCACTCTTGTGGGACACTCTTGTGAGACACTCTTCTTGTACGACACTCTTGTGGGACACTCTTGTAGGAGACTCTCGTGGGACACTCTTACGGGACACTCTTGTTGCACACGACACTCTTGTGGGTCACTCTTATGGGACACTCTTGTCGGACACTCTTGTGGGACACACTTGTGGGACACTCTTGTGGGACACTCTTGTGGGACACTCATACGGGACACTCGTGTGGGACACTCTTGTCGGACACTCTTGTGGGAGACTCTTGTGGGACACTCTTGTGGGACACTCTTGTGGGACACTCTTGTGGGACACTCTTGTAGGAAACTCTTGTGGGACACTCTTGTAGGACACTCTTGTGGGACACTCTTGTAGGACACTCTTGTGGGACACTCCTGTAGGGCACACTCTTCGTACGAGACTTCCTCCAAAAGTCATGCTGCGAGGCTGCAAGACGAGCGTTTCGTACGAGACTTCCTCCAAAAGTCACGCGTCAAGTCTCAAAAACGAGCGTTTCGTACGAGACTTCCTCCAAAACTCACATGTCAAAGTCTGCCAAGGAGGATTTCGTACGAGACCTCCTCCAAAAGTCCAGCAGCAGCACCCATCAGAGCACACACATCACGCAGCCCTGCGAAGCAGTTTCGCGATTCCAGACCCTCCAAACGACACCCGCTCAAACGCCAATCCCAATGTGACAGCGAAATTCACCTCTACCACAACTCACAACCTCCCGATTCCCTGCACCGGCCACGCATCTTTCCGCGTCCAAACGTCTAACGCGCACAAAGTACTGCGCCTGTCACGAAATGTCACCTCCGACTCCGTCACACATCGCACGACGCTCTTGTAGGACACTCCTTGTGGGACACTCTCATAGGACACTCTTGTGGGTCACTCTTATGGGACACTCTTGTCGGACATTCTTGTGGGACACTCTTATAGGACACTCTTGTGGGTCACTCTTATGGGACACTCTTGTCGGACATTCTTGTGGGACACTCTTGTGAGACACTCTTGCAGGACACTCTTGTGGGGCACTCTTGTGGGACACTCTTGTAGGACATTCTTGTAGGACACTCTTGTGGGACAATTTTGTGGGACACTCTTGTGGGACACTCTGGTGTGACACTCTTGTAGGAAACTCTTGTGGGACACTCTTGTGGGACACTCTTGTGGGACACTCTTGTGGGAAACTCTTGTGGGACACTCTTGTAGGACACTCTTGTGGGACACTCTTATAGGACACTCTTGTGGGGCACTCTTGTGGGACACTCTTGTAGGACACACTTGTAGGACACTCTTGTGGGACGCTCTTGTGGGATGCTCTTGTGGGACACTCTTGTGGGACACTCTTGTAGGAAACTCTTATGGGACACTCTTGTAGGACACTCTTGTGGGACACTCTTATAGGACACTCTTGTGGGACACTCTTCTGGGACACTCTTGTAGGACCACTCTTGTGGGACACTCTTGTGGCTGTGGGACACTCTTGTAGGACACTCTTGTGGGACACTCTTGTGGCACACTAGAAGCAGTCCTGCGAGCGTTTCGTACGAGACGTCCTCCAAAAGTCACGCTTCGAGGCTGCGCAAGACGAGCGTTTCGTTCGAGACTTTCTCCAAAAGTCACGCGTCAAGTCTCCAAAACGATCGCTTCGTACGAGACTTCCTCCAAAAGTCACACGTCAAGTCTCCAAAACGAGCGTTTCGTACGAGACCTCCTCCAAAAGTCACGTGTCAAGTCTCCAAAACGAGCGTTTCGTACGAGACCTCCTCCAAAACTCACATGTCAAAGTCTGCAAAACGAGGATTTCGTACGAGACTTCCTCCAAAAGTCAAGCGGAAACACCCATCGGAGCACACACATCACGCAGCCCTGCCAAGCAGTTTCGCGAGTCCAGCCCCTCCAAACAATACCCGCTCACACGCCAATCCCAATGTGACAGCGACATTCACCTCTACCACAACTCACGACCTCACGATTCCCTGCGCCTGCCACGAATCTTTCCGCATCCACACGTCTAGCGCGCACAAAGTACTGCGCCTGTCACGAAATGTCACCTCCGACTCCGTCACACCTCGCAACCTCACGATTCCCTGCGCCTGCCACGAAAATCCCACTTCCACACCTCAAAAGTCCTGCGCCTGCCACGAAAAGTAACAATGTCATCTCACGTGAGCTTCAACAAAGTTTGCACCACACCACACGTTTGGAATGATTTCGACCCGTTCTGAGCACACTCCCATCCACCAAAATCGGCATTTCAGCTGAGACTTGTCACGAAAACAGAGCTTCGATGCCACACCCTGCAACGCAAATCCCAATGGCACGGCCACACCCAACACCCCAAAAACACGACTCTCCAAACGCTAATCCCAATGGAACTGCGCAGCAATCTGCAGATCTCACAAAACGCTGCGCCTGCGCAGCGAAACGCATCACGTTTCTTGCGTGACATCTCATTTTCATGCAAATCACAGTGGAATAGCGGCGCAAACTGACACGTGACACATCCATGAAAAGTCACTTGCAAAAGCTTCCCCCAATGGCAGCGCCTTAGCGCTCTACTGCGGACGGTTGCGAACGGTTGCGAACGGTTGCGGACGGTTGCGAACGGTTGCGGACGGTTGCGGACGGTTGCGGACGGTTGCAGACGGTTGCGAACATAGAAGCAACGGGTCGCGAACAAAGCTCTAGCCCCAGACCCCCAAGAGTTAAACGAGAACCCTTCGCTACGCATTCGGGAAAAACCAGAGGTCGAAAGGCTGTTCTGCTGGCATGGGTTAGTTAATCAAAAATGTTCAGTGCCTCTAAAGGACCGTGCAAAGAATACTTCATAGACAGTGGGAATTGTTGGATTTTTCCATTCACCTGATATGACAGGTTTTCAGTTTTGTCGATGTGACCTCGATCACCGAAATTAGGCAAGCGGCATAGTGAACAACTTTCCGTCATCAGCTGACATCTGTTACCTGCATGCGCGCAAACACACGAAGGTGGAAAAGGATGCCAACTGTGATTTCCTGTCCCAGTACTTGGCGATGTTTTGTGGGCACCTCCCTACGGCTGCCTACGCACCAGATGGTGGCCCCCGCACATATTCGATGCTTACCCATAAGAGTCGCAATCGCCGTTCACTCCAGAAGGTTTGGAAAACGAAATGCCAATTGCTCAAACAGTAACTTAGCCACATTCAGAAGTATGTACCTGCTAGCTCACACGTGGCCATAGATGTATGATCCCATAGTCCTGCACCGTTTGATCAGGTATGTCGAAGAACTGTGCGCTGCAAAGTTGGCCTCTGGCAATTGGAAGTATCACCCGGAATTCCCAGATCGAGAGGACCTCCATCTTTTTGAGCTTGACGCTAAATAAGTAGAATCCAAATTCAATATTGGAGATCCAGTCCTGTGTATCTCCCCAACAGGGCCTTACAAGGTCTACGACGAGGTTGAGATTGAGGAGAGCGAGGACGAGAAGGAAGATGGTGCGCAACACGAACACGAAGACCCTGCATCACTCAGGTGGTATATATCGTGCATGCAGTTCCCTAAAACCTGGCCAGAGTTTAATGCCAACCATTTCCGGCACAGGATTCGGATGGTGATTCTGGCGACGAAGAGGAAGATGGCCAAGAGGGACCGGATCTATGTCCTAACCCAAGCCATGAGACACAGCCCACTGGCAAACAAACTGAAACATCTACACTCTACACAGCCAACAATCTAGGATTCAAATATGATCGATATCCGATGATCAAATTAGTTTTTTGAGTCCCAGTGCAAACTCAATGCTTTGGTTTGACACGATTCTCCCACCTCCAACCTGCTATTGTTTTGTTGCACATGCATTTGGTTTCAACTCAGGCAGAAGAAGGCGACCAAGAAGCGGAAGCAAAACAAAGTGAAAGAGTTTGTCAAGGTCAAGGAAGCTCCCGCAAAGAAGAAAAAAAAGATGCTTATAATGTGGTCCCACGGTCATTCTGATGTATAAAATCATTTTAGAACATGTGGGTAGGCTCTCAAAAGGATTCCAAGTGTGCTTCTGGGAGATCCTACCAAGTTGACAGGACCCAAAAACAAAAGGTGAAATAGATTTATTTTCTGGTCCTGGTTCTCCGAACAATCCACAGCGTCAGGCCTTGACCACCATTGCCGAAGCGGGCACCTTATGGTGTGCGACATGTCAGCATAAACCTTTCTGGCTTGGGGGTGGAGGGTCAACCTCTGTTGGAAGTGTTCCAGCAAAGGTCTAACGGCCTTATATAGGCCGATCATTTGACTTCTCTTGGATTGGCATGATGGAACGGTTGCGAAGAGGCAAAGAGAGACCCTTATTACTTTCAGGGGCGGCTGCATTGGAGCTTGAGACTCGCCGCTATCTCCTGTTCTGATTCTCATCTGTCTCAACCTTCACCACCGCTTTACATGCCACACGGAAGAAAAACGAAAAGAATCGTCAACTGGGCATCCAAGCGATCTCACTGGCTTGCCCAGATTCCCAGGCTGTAAAATCATCCATACATATGGGGCCTGCAGATTGGGTCAAAATCGCCGTGTCCAAACCACTGGATATCACAAAAAAATCGTCCATTTCTCCGAATGATGTGTACCAAGGAACATCTGGCTTCACGTGTCAGGACCATCCAGATATGTCGCGCGGTTGGCATGCCAGTCTTTGAAGGACGGCACAAAGCAAATACATTCCGGAATAAGTATCAAAAGGTTCCGGTCAGCTGTGTAAATTATTACGGGCACGAAGGATTCAGAACAAAATGTCAGGGTTGTGGAGGATTGGCCTGAAGTGGTACATGTCAGGCGAAGCAAAAAGCTTCTACGTTCCTTTCAGCGATGAAGTGGTACGTTTTGTCCCGCTTGTGAAAGTGATGCGTTTCTACAGCCGAAAAGTGGCCTGAAAGTGGGCCACAACTCGCCACTAGTAGGCTAGGATGGACGCAGCAAAGCTCACGCTATTCATGCGGTTCCACACGAGTCTTGGGAAACTGGGCTTGAAGTTCTCCGCACTACACTTGACCACAAATCGCCACACTTCGCTGCCATCACCTCTGTGCACTTCACTACATCTGAAATCAACGCAACCTAAATGCATCTCATTTCAGCACATAAAGAATCACGCGTTCAATTGCGCTATATGACAAGTCAGCACATCGCACATCTTTACACACCAAATTAACAATTGACGCATTGCAGGACATCACAACATCGTACCACCTGCAACTGCAAAACAACACTTTCCGGAGCTTACCGTTCTTGAAGCTTCTGTCCACCGGCTGTACCAGACCTTATCAAACCGAACCCGACTCCGACACCCAAATGAACAGAAGTCATGCATGTGTATGAGATGTGCAACGCAGCCGGAGATGCCTTGACAATTTTGGTATTCGAGCAACTTGTGTGTTGAAGGGGCTAAGTGTTTGGCCTGTTCTTCACCAAGATCTGTGATGTCGCACCGACAGCTTGGGCATTCATGACCTTCAAAGAAATTTCAGAAAGGAAAATCGAGGATCCACTTTGTGGAAAAAGAAACGGCACCACACCACATTTGATTGTTATCAACTAAGATTCTTGGCCTCTTGTTTCACTGTCGTGCGCTGATAGCAAAATTCTAGCAACTTGTGCCCTTGACACCCAGGTAGGTGTTTCAGCACCGGCATAGGGCGCGAACGCTTCCCAAGCCATCCTTGGCCGGGAGTTGCAGGAACCGCTTGTGAGTTTGATCAGAGTCTTAGATCTCTCAAGCACTCACCTTTTAGCATCCTTTCAACCCTTTTAAAAGAAAGAAACGAATCCGATAACGTCCCCTTTAAATGAAAGGGGCCCTTATCTTCTTATTATGGGCCTTTTCTTTATTGCTTTTGGCATCATGCTTCCAAACCAGCACCCTATAAAGAACACTTTTGGGGATTGCCCCCATCTTCAATTTCTGAAAACCCATGAAGTCAAATGAATTGAAAAACTCCCACCAGACTTGCCTGAGATACATCCAACGTGAAATGTGTGAAAACAAGGGGTCAATACCTGCAGGAGTGTGGAGTTGCAGGGTCTCCGGCATTGGCAGCGGTTGTGGCCATGATCTTCAAATTTCTATATAGTACTTACTAGCTGGGATTAACTTCTTGCTCTCCAAACTCTAGCATTGGAGTTTGAGGCTCGCCGCTATCTCCTGTTCTGATTCTCATCTGTCTCAACCTTCACCACCGCTTTACATGCCACACGGAAGAAAAACGAAAAGAATCGTCAACTGGGCATCCAAGCGATCTCACTGGCTTGCCCAGATTCCCAGGCTGTAAAATCATCCATACATATGGGGCCTGCAGATTGGGTCAAAATCGCCGTGTCCAAACCACTGGATATCACAAAAAAATCGTCCATTTCTCCGAATGATGTGTACCAAGGAACATCTGGCTTCACGTGTCAGGACCATCCAGATATGTCGCGCGGTTGGCATGCCAGTCTTTGAAGGACGGCACAAAGCAAATACATTCCGGAATAAGAACATGATGCAGCCCTCCAAAACTCTGGCTTGATCAGAGCTGCTTTGCCGGAAGAGCCAAGGTGCAACTCTCTGGACGTTGCGTACCGCTGAAAAGGCCTGGGTGCTGGTCAGCTCACACTTCAGAAATGAGTTTAAAAATCATGCCGCTGTCGCTACATGGGCGTGTGTGAAAATAGGAAGTATTGTCCGATTCTGCGGGCGCCAGGACAAGAAATAGATTAGACTAGGCGGTGAGGGGATATTCCGTTTATGAGACATGCATCCCATATTCGTCGCAAGTCACTCACTTGACAAGCATATGAACCACACAGGATCAAAGCAGGTGGGCTCAATACTTATATAAATATAGACGCGAACCTTTTTTTGATCCAAAGAGGGCTTCAACACAGTCTCATGTACAAACTGTCATGCTAGTAATGATATATACAGTGACCGTGATCTCTATTGAAAATGTTTCACGCTCCTTCTTGGTAGCGTGAGCGATTGAATTGCTACTTTGAGCTCACTTTGCCACTGTAGCCCATTTCCTTCCATTCAATTTTTTCTCTGCAGACTTCTGCATTGCTCTAAGGAATGAGGCTCCTCGACATTCTTTACGCAGGGTCAATCTCTGGGTTGTCCCTTCTAGAGTCTGCTATTCCAAGCAACTGTTCATAGCGTTCTTGTTCTTTCTCAACTACATCTGCTAGGTCCTGTTGTCCTAGTCCTAGTAGGTTCCAATGTCTTTCACTCAGCTGCTCAATTTTCCTTGAAAGTCTACCACACATCTGTACTACCTGCACTCTCACATTTTCAGATCTGATTGATAGTTGCCTATTTCATGGTCTAAATATTCTATTCCATGGTCCTTCTGATGGATTGGCTCCCTGATTGGCTGCCTCTAGCATCACTCTATGTCCGTCATAGTATCCTTCTGTTGATTGCATATCTTCCAAGCTCCTTCTGGCTAAAGAAGTTGGCTGCATTCATGTCTCCCAATATATCATAACTGATTACGGTTTCAGTGTTTGGTGTTCTCTCTTCCCCTTGGGAAGCAACCCACTGTGAATTCTGAGTAGATCTATCTGATGTGTTTCATCTTCATTCTCTCTCATCATCCTCTCAAGCTCCACCATTTGGAATTCTGCTCCATCAACTCTATCACCAAGAGTGTTGAACATGCGCAAATTGTTTTCTTCAATCAGCTTCTCAACATACTTGTAGAGCTTCCACATTGCAAAAGTGACTGCTGCAAAACTAATGATCTTGATCACGACGACCACAATGATCAAATTTGTCCAGCTGCCATTGGATTCTCTTACTTCTTCCAATCCACACTGGTTGTGCTCTGCTATCATGAATGCTTCTGTAGCCATGGGCTGCAAGCCCTCGAACGCTACCATTCTCACAATGATGTGGGCATTTGTTGACATTTACTGCAAAGTTCTTCTTCTCTTCAACACCTTTCTCTCACGCTCTCCTACTCTTGCTTGATCTTCACTGTGCCACTACCCAATGAGGTTCATCAAGTATCTGGCTTTGCGTTGATGTCTGCCATGTTGCTATCTGTTGGCACTTGTACCACATTGAAGTCCTTCCTGTTCTGAACCCATAGCAACTTTCCATCCAAATGTCTCACTTTTCCAACTCCTCTCTTCATCACAAGTTGGCGCGCACTCGAAGAATCTGTGAAGATGAGATGTACTAGTCCACCTTTATCCCAAGAGCAAATTCAAGAGCTGAGCGAATGCAGATTCCATCTGACGCTGAAGAACTATTGCGCGCCACCCTGCCACACATGAAGATAGGCCAATGATCTTCTGCGTCCTGCTGCTATTGAAGAATGAAGAACTGCTCAATGCATGCAACCCTCCTGGCGTTGGCTTTCTGCAGCTTTTGTTTCCTGGAAACATTCTAGCTTTCTCCTTTCTTGGCATAGCCTTCTCCCGCGTGTGGAAACTCAACTACTAGACAAAAATCCATAGCCTTCTTCAAATATCCTAGGAACTTCTTCAAGTGATGAAATGACATAGCTTGGATTTGACATTCTTGAAGCCAATTCCTTCACTGCAAACGCTACATCATACCTCTCTTGACATAGCCAGATACCTGAGAATCTTCCCTCGCTCATGCAAGGCTTCTGGTTTATCTTCCATCTGGAGTGAGTTGTCTGGTGGTAGTTGCTGGAGTTTGACCTTTCCAATCTGCATTTCCTAGGCTTTCAACATCTGCTGGATGTAGTTACCCGGTTGGATCCATAGTCCACCTCTCTCTAGTTTGTACTTTCTCCTCCGGAAATTGAATGATTCACCAAGCTTCAATTGAATGGTTCACCTATCTTCTCAATTTTGCTCACACTGGTGTCAAACCTGTCGTGACAACCTGTCTTGAATGTTTGGAAGAAAGATTTCATTGGGTTACTTTGGGTCGCTGTGAAAACCTAGTCATCCACATGGATCAGAATGATGCTCTTCTCGTTTCTTCCCAGGCATGGACACTCAGCACTGAACTTGTAATTGAGTTCCTCGGCGAGGTACTGTGAAAAACTCAAACCATGCTTGCGCTCCAGCTCTCTGTCCAAGTATATTTCTCTTCACCAAGAGTTCTTCCCCTCTCAAGTTACACTTTCAATGGTTTCTCTTGTGGGACCTGCAAGAATGCGTCCTTCGCATCAAGACATCCTGACATCTGAGAAGATGTTCCTTCTCCCTCTCTTGCTTCTTCCTACTCTCTGCAAAAATATTGTGTTATGACTCAACATAGCTAGATAAGACAAGGGTGCTTATAACTTAAAAATAGAAATAAAAAAGTCCAAACTCACTTCAAAAGTCCAACCAAGACTCACCTTGCACCACGCAAGTCCAAGCAAAACTCAAAAGTTCAAGGCAAAGTCCAAGCAAAACTCAGGAAAGCTCAAGCGAACCTCAAGGAGCTAGGGAAACCAGGGAAGCGCCCGCTCAGCGAGTTTTGGGCAAGCTTTGCGCGAGCTTTTGACGAGCTCTGGTAGAAGAAAACTAGCCAAAAGCTCACATCGAAGCTCAAAAACTGAATGCGCACGAGCTTTTCACGAGCTTTCTGCGAGCTTAGCTCGAAATAAACTAGCACCGAACTCACCACGACGCTCACGCCACGGGAAACTACTTTTGCGCGAGCTTTGATTGGACTTTCGCTGAGTTTTGCTTGAACTTTTGAAAGATCAGCTGAATTTGCTTTGGACTTTCCTGTTGACTCTTGGGCTTCCATTGGACATCTGCACAGCGCAAGCGAGTTTTAAGCGAGTTTGAAAACGAGTTTTGGGCAAGCTTTAAGCGAGCTTAAGAGGCCCCTGTCTTATCTGCTATGTTGAGTCAGAAATATTGTGGGTAGAAGCTTCAGTACATGTCCTAAAGTCGCTGGTGGGAAATCGTCATCTCTCCTTCCTTCAGCGAAAGCGAATTCTCTTGCAACTAGTCTTGATCTTCTCTTCCACCGTGAACTTCCACCCCTTGGTTGTTGTTCCATCCTCATGGTGGTATGGCTTCTTTTCTGCAGTCATACACATTGCAAGTTGCCAGGTAGCTAGTTCCTTTTGCGCTACCTTCTGGTTTCCCTAGCGTTTGCATTTTCTGAAGTCTTTCTCTTCCACTTCATCAGCTACTCTGTCTATCCGTTCTTCTGGATCTCCTTCTGGTTCATATTCTCCATCACGCCATAAGCATTCTCATCTTCTTCTGGCTCATCCCCTCTTCTTCCCACTCTACTTCATCAACTTCCTCCGCAACTGGCCGCAACTGGGGATAGGTCTTTAACTACAAGGTAAAGATCCTCACCTGCAACTTTCACCAAGTTGATCTTGGCCTACTTGCTCGAGTCACCTGATGGCCTGAGCTTCTTCATTGGACTTTCTCCCAAAAGCAACTCCAATGCTTCCCTTGGCCTTGAAGGCGCTGATGGTGATCTCAATGAAGATAGTATAGGAGTAACTGGATTAGGCAGTCCTGCTGGCAATGATGTAGAGGGAAACGCCTTCATCTTCTCAAGCGTCTCCTCATCTGCAAAGAGAACATTCTGCTTCTTACTCGATGTCGCTACTCCACTTGGTTTCCTTTCACCTCCACCTCTTTTCATTGCTTCAACAAGGATTCGATTTCCAGCGGGGCTGGAATCACCATTTGTTCTGGGAATGGTGATTCTTCTTTCTCTGAAACACTTCCCCCTCCAAAAGCTTTCGCCGTGACTGCTTCTGCATCTTCATCCTTAAACTTCAACGTTGCACGCCCTCAAGGAATGTCTGCTTGCTCTGCTGGTAATGCCTCTGCTCTCCTCTTTGCGGCAGTGGTGCTGCCTCCAAAGTTGGTCTGATCTTCCCACGAAAAGGCATTGAAGCTTTTGTAGGCGAGTAAATATTTGGGCCAATCTTGATCTGTTCTCCTGATGCAATTGCTGAGCACTACCTGTACACCATCTGTAAGCACTAGGTGTCTTGCCTTTCAACTTTTCCCAAGAACAAGCATAAATTTCATCTTGCTTCTCCCTTGTTGGGGCTGTTGATATTCTGCTAAAAGTCCTTTGTAACTCTTGCCAGCTCATAGGGAGTGGCACCTTTGACTGGCTGAAAAACTATTCAGCGCCCAACTGGCATGTCTTGCTGCCCAAGTCCAAAGCGCATGATCTGATCACGATACCAAGTCTTGACTGCGCACCTTCAATGAAAGTTCCTGCTAGCTTTCTCACTTCGTCAACTGTGTTCCCTGACAGAAATGAATGATCTCCAAGCTTTGAGTTAACCAATCTGGTAGTGAGTCCTAGACTGTGGCGAGCATTGATCAACATTTTGAGGGTCTGTCTTGTGGGTTCATTGTCACTCCTGTCGGTGATTGCTGAATACCCCAACAACTGACTGAAGTTCATCAACTCTTGCGCAATAAGACGAAACTGGCTCTTGCTTCCCAATGGCACAACGTGAATGATCCAGTTTGGCTGTCACTTGCAACTACCCAACATACTTCTCTCGCCGACTTTGTTTCTGCTCTCTCGTGGCGATCTGGACGCGCTCGCTGCTCAATCCACTCCTTGCACCAATTGGCATATGGCATGTGTGTCAACCTTGCTTCATCTGGCATCTTTGCATCACTGTGGCCTAACACCTTTCTCGTCTCCTGAGCTTCTGCTTCACTTTTGGCATTCAACAGTTCCATCTTCTTGTTGTGATTGAGGCGCTTTGCGTTGGGGCCACTGCCTGAAATGCCGAGAAATGAGCACGCTGCCATCAGAGCTGCCAAAGGAGAAGCCTTAGCCACCTCTTTTCCATTTACCAAGACTTTGTCTACATCCACTGTAGTACACATTCAAGGTCTTCATCTTTCTTTTCTTCTTCTATTTGACCTTCTACCTCCTTCTCCGGTGGACTAGTGGTAGCCTTTTCGATTGCCTGCTCCACTTCTTACTTCCTCTGTTCTCTATTCTCAAGCTTCAAAGAATCCCATATCCTCTGGCGGCGCTGGCTCATAGCTGAAAATTGTGATTGAGGGAATGACTGCATCATCATCGAAGACTTGCTGCTCAAGTTCACCCTTTTTCATTGTGCTCTCACAATACCTGCTCTTTTCACCAAGGTAGCTCTCATCAGCTCTGGTGGCTCCTCCACTTCTGGAATGACTGTGAGATCCACAAATCTTGAAGTCAATAAGCTTCCAACTAGCAGCCCATGCCCATTGAACCTCCAACCTGATCCCTTTTCCAAAGCTTCAAGTACTTGCACCTCCAAAAAGTTTTCATCGTCATCTCGGATGACTCTAATGCGGCGTTGAACTGTCAAAGAGCGGTTTTGCAAGTTGAGTGGTACCTTCAAGTCACCATTCTCCCGCGTTTGCTCTTTGCTATTGATTCCCCAACCAGGTTCCATCAGTCTTCCAGAGCTTAGAACTGAAGATCACATTCTCTTTGAGAAGAACTTCACGACCATCACCTTTTGCACCCGGTGGGGGTACGATTCCCTGCACCTCATGTAGCTTGGTCTTTGCGCTGAATTCCAACTCTTCCTTCCCCAAAGAAAAATGCTACATCAGCCCCACTGTCAATAATGATGGCCACATCCTCATTCTCTTTCCCAAGTCTCCTCGCCATGGGTTCATCAGCTGAGATGTCAATCTCCTCAACTTCTTGGGTCTCTGGCTCATCATCATCATCATCATCTCCAATGTAGAAGCGAACTGCTCGAAATATATGATCTTCTAGCTCATCATCCCTTTCTCGCAAGTCAACGGTGGTTGGCTCACTGTTCTCAATCCTTCTGACCACTGGTTTGGTCTCTGCTCAGCTACTCTGCTGGCTCACATTGGCTTCTTGCTGACTAACTGTGTGAGTAGTCACTGATGCTCCTCCTGAAGATGAATGGGCTAAATCGCTTGCTACCTGTCGAATATTGTTCTTCCAACAGTCTTTAGCAAGATGACCTGGCTTTCCACAAGTGTAACATGTAGCCACACCTTTGCCTTGCTGGTCATTGCCTTTACCTTTGCCATTGTGATCACCTTCCTTTCCTTTGCCCTTGGCATCTTTACTTTTGCCCTTTTGATTGTCATTCTTGCCCTTCTTACCTTTTCTTTTCGCATCTTGGACTCGATCAATGTCCATTGGCATAGGTCCTGTACTGCTACTTGCCGCCATGGAAGTAGCCCGCTTCTGCTGAGAGCGATCCCATTGCCTCAAAGTTGAGTATTGAATATTGTCGCCAATTGACAAACTCAAGCAGGGTTTGAGTTGTCCACCTACACATCCCGCAAGAATAGCAGATTTCAACTCTTCCTGAATTGTCGTCCCTGACTTGACTGTCTCGTCAAATACCTCTTCAAGCTTCAAGAGCTGAGGTTGTAGCGCACTGTTCATTGAAATGCTGGCCATGTAGTGGCTGCTCCCAAAGGCGCCAAGCCCCTTGCCTTCAAGGTTTCAAAGCTTTCTTCAAACTCCTCCAGGCATCAAGCCCTTTGGAGTCCTCCACAGCTTTCACCAAGTGCGCCGCTCGTCTCATCAATGAAGCTAGCAATCCATGGAGCTTGATGCACCCGGCCTTCTCTGCCTCAGTTGCCAAGTCCATGTCAAATTTTCATTTGGCCTTTCATGAACTTCCTTCAAGTCCTTCATGTAGTCCTCATCAACTGCGCTCAAATAATTCTCAAAGACCCATGACCACTCTCTGAATGCCTTGATCTCTTCTTCTTGGACTTACAGTCAAAGATGTTGGGCTTTGCTATCAGCTTCAACTAATCTGTTGTTGATGACTTCTTGTCCTCAACTGCCTTCTTCACTGCCTCAGCTGCGATGTTGTTGCTTGCGTACTCAGTGCTATATGATTTCAAGGATGTCCTTGATCTCGTCCATCCTTCTTGTGTACAGATGTCCTTCTGACACAACAATTTCTCACCAGGCCAGCTGTTTGGGTTCCAAAGGCCCAAAATCTATGGCTCGAAATCGCACCCGCGTTCCCAGTGACCCAGTTCTTTTCCTTCTGGAGCTCAAATGGGGTTGCCCTTATTCCAGCTCCGCTACCATGCGAACCTTTTCTCATGTACAAACTGTCATGCTAGTAATGCTGTATACAGTGATCATGATCTCTATTGAAAATGCTTCGCCGAAAAATTTCTGTAGAGTGTCAGGTTCTGGGCACCCGAGTAGGTGACTCTTGGCAATTGCTCCTGAGCCGCGCACATGGTGGTCCCCTAGGATATTGATGTTTCATGATTTTTGGGGGGGATGTAGCCAACCCCGACGAAATAAAGGACTCCTGTAGTGATCTGCACTTGTAAAGATTAAACAGAAGCCAAGAGAAGTGAACAAGTTGAATCACACGATGTGTCTTTGTTCCAACAAACTGCTGCGTGAGCGTTTCCCCTAGAACCCGCACTATCAGTAGTTTGAGCATCTCCGAGCTTCACGCTCTCCTGAAGGGATCGTTGGTCATAGTTGTCCGAAGGAATCATGCAAAACCTGAAAAAGTTTTACAAGAAAAAGCCCTGAGGCATTGGAACCCTGGGCTTGACGCGTCAACTGCCATCTTCTTTATGATGCTGGAAGCTGTATCCCGTTTCATGCCAGCCTCTCTGGCTTGTCGACCTGTCTCTGGCTTAGTTCCTGCCCAAGGCAAGTGTGAGCCCAAAAGCCATCAGAAAACACCAAACCAGTCAGGCAATATTGATTGTTTTTGTCTATGTACATGAATCTAAGGATTTCTCTTACCAATTGCGAAGCAGCGGTACACAGTGAATCGTGTGCACCAAACGAAACTGTGAATTTAAGTAGAAATTCAAGATGAAACAAACCCAGACAAAGCATGGCCTATCTAGTGGTAGGATGATCTGACTGATGAACATCAAACAGCTGGAGGCTTAAGTCTGCACTTCAACTGCTTGACTCCAAGGCCGCTGCTCCAAGTCTAGCAGCCTGATCAGTAGCATCGAAGCATCCACATGAACAAGGATCAGTCAAAGAGCCAAAGTTGCAAAATAGAAGAAACTTGGGGTGTTTCAAAGGTTCCAACATGCTTCCGATTTTGTCCCGAGCGCTGTCTTCTGTTTTCTTGGGAGGGTCGAAATCTTATTCAATCCATTTCACCTCTGGAGGGTCTCTCCGGTCTCCGCCAAGTCGCTTGTTCGATCTGCACCTGGAGACCAGACTCCAGTGATGGGAATTCGTGATGAGGTGATGAGCGGTGAATATTTAGCTACCAATTAGCTTCCACAGCATGCTGCCGCCTGTCAGGAATTCTAGACTGGTGGCTTTCAAGGGCAAGCCAAAACTCTAGAAAACGGGTTTAATCATAGAACCTTAGAAAGACTTGCGAGCACTTGTCTGGATCTCTATCAAGGAATCTGACCTGCCACAGGGCGATACCCTGCCTGAAGTTTTCCAAGTATTCCCGAAAAATCGTTGACGTTGTTCAAGAAAACGGGCCAGGGGCGTAACACCCCAGGGGCTTTGAAGACTCCTCGCAGCTCGCAGGACTGTTGAACTGGAATCCTCTCAAGTAGCGATGGCCTCCAACCTACTAGCGATGGCCTCCAACCTACTAGCGATGGCCTCCAACAAGGTGACTATGTGATCTCTCAAGTATTACAGTATGCTGATAGTCTTTTCGGAGAAGGAGGCCCTGGGTGAGTCGTGTAGCCATTGCCACACTGATTCACACTAGTTGTTTCATCTCTCAACCTGACAGTACCGCCGCTTGTAAACTGGAACAAAGTTCAATGCGGCTTGGCGGCTTGGCCTCGTGTTCAAGATCATCCGCCTCTTCCTCCGATTTGCCTACCCGGTGGCATTTGCCGTCCATCAATCTTTATGTGTGGCCCCAATCGTGCAAGGACTCTGCTGTACCCCGTATCCCGGCAGCGATGAGTGCCATCGCAAGCTCTTTGAGTGGAATTGCTCATCTCATCTTCTCATGAGCTGAGACTTCTGAGCAAGAGAGTGAGGAAAAAGGAAAAGGAAAAGGCATGATGCGGCATGAAGGGCTATTGAGCAGCCACAGAGAGGAGTGTCCAAGAAGATAAGTCCGTCCAAAGCCTTCGCCTTCATCTTCGTATTCTTCAGGGGCTGAGTTCCGCCTTGCAGATCAAAAAAGGCACTCAAGGTGCAACGAGATACATGTCAAAGAAAAAAACGTTCTAACGATTTCAAATGAATCGGTACTTGAAGCCTCAAAGGGCACTGCCGACCCACTCTTTCCTTCTCAAGGAATGCAACACGAACAGCGAGAAACCGCCGAAACCGGCACCTGCGGGTGTCCAATACTCAGGGCCTCAAATCGGGGTGAAAACCCAGCAACGAACCCATCGTTATACACAAATCTACATGAGCCTGCATGAGTCTACATACCTATCGACCGGACACAATCTAAGCCTCCAAACCCATCGACAATAGCCTGGGTCACTTTGGGTGACCTGGAGCAAGCTTGTAAGAAGCACTGTGATTCAAGTTTTCTTTCTCCTTCTTTTAAGCCCGTTGCCTTCGCCTTACGTTGGGGCAGTGGACGCGGGATAGCTCACGCTTCTTCAAGGAAGCTCCCCCCATATGAGGGTGGGGGAGCTCCCTTTTTTTCTTTTCTCTCCAGCCGACGCAGGGGTCATGGCGACCAGTGGGCGTTCCGCACCAAAGGTCAGGTTCCAGCGGAATGCAACAAGCTCACATCAGTGAGTCAAAAAGCATGGACCATGAGTGAGGTGTGGCCTTAGCACCCTTCTCAAAAAAGCCCGACATAAACACTCAAGCGTAGGATTGTCAAGGAAGACTTCTGCACCGAAAAATGCCCCTTTGGGATGGGTCTTCCCATTACACTTATTCCCTTTGTCAAGGAGCAAAGGCGCTACCACAATGTACTTTTGTTTACAGAAAGAAATGGCAGCTCTGATTATGGTCGCATAGGCCTGCAGTGAGCAGAGGGTTCCCACAGCCAGCTCAAATCGCCAACCTTGCATAAATGCAAAAACAGCCAATTCAAACACGGAACACGCCAGCCCGTCACCGACCTTCCATCGCAGAGAGTTGGTGAACCGTAAGAAGGTCCGAAAGTTAGCTGCAGAAAGTGGTGGCTTATTACTGCCAGCCAGTGTGTCATCCTTGTAAACAGACCAGGTGTAGTGCTCGGCAACACTGTCCCATGCCCATCTGGGACAAAGTTGGCGCGGTGTAAGCCGTGCCGCTGGTGCAGTGGGGACCGCGGGAACGGCTGTCTGTGCATCGTCAGGCTTCTTGCAAGTCCTATTCAGCTTCGCCAGCCATAATTGCCGTGCAAAAACCTCTACCTCCTTAACACCAAGTTCAGCTTTGGCCTGGTTTGCCAAATTTTGAATGGTTTGCTTCGCATATTCATCTGCCTTCCGATTGAGCAAAATATCCCGTACAGTCGAACCAACAGCCACTGCATCTGCTTCAGTAATATGCGCAGCAGGGATATGCTCAAGGAGGTGTGCAGGACACCATACCAGTTGTAAGGGAACAGAGCAATGTCCCCGACGGCGATGGATAAGGGTCAGCAAAAAATCCCCACCACTGGGCGTGTGTCCATTCCAGCTGAAGGCAGTCCAAACGAAGAAGTTCAGTGAACTGGTTGACAATGGTCAAGGAATCTGTATGTATCACCATGGGGCACGGTGCAGCCGCAAAGGCTTCAAGCACAGCCCAGAGCTCTGCACTATAACTGGAAAGCCTCCAATGCTTGACACGGCCTGCAGCCAAAAGTGAAGAGTCCTCGGCCACCACAGCAGACAGCTGCACAGAACCATCAGTCCATACGTGGCAATACTGTTCATCATGGGTATTCCATTCACAAACCCGAAGGTCAGAGACATTTGAAACCTGCAGTTTGCATCTGATCTGTTCAACCGGCATCTCAACAACCCCGAGCATCCGGAAGTTCGGTCCAAAGTAGTACTTGGATTCTGGTTGCTGTAGTTCGGTCGGCAAATTGGGACAACCGTCAACAAAGTGCTGGAGCGACTCCTTGTCGTTCTTGCAGTATCTGCATTGAGCAGAGTCAACCAAGCCCGAAGCAGCTAGTCGATCAGAGGTAAGCGTGCAACCAGTAAGGGCACTCTCCCAGTGACAAATGAAGGAAAGCCCCTGATTCGGGATTGCTGCAATCTTCCTCTTGGCAGAGAGTGTCAGAGCCAAATCAAGAAAACCAGCAGCTTTCTGAATGTCTTTACGAGGCATCAGGCATGCGGTCTGATAACACTTGTTAGCCGCGAGGCTCTTGAGTATACACTTCAGATCTTTGACCGAAAATTCAAGGAAGTCCACAGCAGGTGCTGAAAAAATGGAAAGTCCGAACGGGCTACTCCACTCTACATCCAAGATATGGCACGCTTGGGCAAACTGAGTCATCCAAGATTGTGGTGCCATCTGATTAGGCTCATAAATGGCTTGCCATCGTTGTCTAGCAAAGGCTGAACCCTGAAGGAATTTCGCAGATTCCATGATTGTTGCAACAGCACGGAACAGGAAAGGATCCAACTTGTGAGCCTTGTGAATGACACAAAGGAGCAGGTGTTTGGACCGCCACTTCGGTCTGTCCTGCCAAATTGCGTCGGCCACTGCACACTGAAGGCGTGCCAACAGCCTCTTTGGAATGAAGTTCAGCTGGGGGGCAAAGGCTCTCTGTGGCAGCACTTTTGTGGCAAGGATATGTGCACGTTTATCACTGTCACACGGCAATGAACGTATGGACTCACAGCCCCGCTAAGCTGCTTGGACCTTTGTACCTGGGAAGCTTCCTACGTGCTTCTTCGTAGTCTGGATGAAAGCCCCCAGTATGTTTACCACCTCGACAAGCTTCATCTGTGGGAACTCCTTCTTCAAAGCCTGACGAAGAGCACGCGTAGTGGCAAAGATTTCACATTTGCTGGTATTGAGAAACTGGCCACAAAGTTGGTCCCAAAGTTCTGTAGCTTGGACTGCTGCCACAAGCTTGTCCACAGTGGCCAATCTCGTCCAAAGATAGGTGTCGTCAATGAAGGCACGGAAGTTGACCCCATCAATGTTAGAAATAATCCATGCCCAGACGGCCATGTGAATGTTGATGCATAGCAGGCTAAGCGAACAGCCCTGCGCAACACCATTCGCCGTAGAGATAGGTTGGGCACGTGTCCACTGTTTAAACGAAAGGAACCTCGTCATACAAGTATAGAGACCCAGGAACCCACAAACCAGTCCTTTTGGCAGCCCGAGGCCCAACATAAGCGCTCCACATAACTTGGGGCATGCGCCGGTCAAAGCACTTAGTCTTATCCAGCTTGAGGCCAGCAAAGGTGCCATTGAAACTATGCGCAGAATCGATCTCAACCTGTATGTTCATGTGCACTTCTGACATCTGTCTGCCTTTAATGCCTCCCTTCAATTGTATGGGCATGACATCCCGCTGCCACTGCTGTAACTGAAGGAACCCCAGGCCTGTATACAACAGCGTAAAGACCGACTGGAGGGAGATGAGCCTCTTTGAGAGCGGAGCGTCGCTCCCGTCCTTATTGCGGATGACCATCCTTACTTGTGTGAGGATCTTGGGGAAACGCGCATGGCCTGCCTAAATCTGGTTGAAGAGGTCCGCCACCGGTTGAAAGGCAGAAGGAGGTAGAGCTTGCACCTCTTTGGTCATCCAACAGTCGAGGCCTGCAGCAGCATCTGGACTCCTTCTTGCAGCCTGTTGCCAAAGCTGGTACGCAGTGATGGGCGGCAGGGAGATTGACTGGCCTTTATCATGTATATACGGCCATACTTGTTTGAGGATCACCAGTTCATGGTCATGTTGCGCGTTGACTGAGAAAACCGTGTCCCACTTGGCAGCAATTGTATCCATAGCCGCTTGAGGGTCATACAGGATGTGCCCATCTTCATCTTCCACCAGATTGGGCGGAGAGATTCTGCCCTTTCGCTTAAGAAATTGGTAGACAATTTTGCCAATCGCCATGGATGTGGTTGCAGCTTTCATGGATTCTCTCCATTTGTGGATGGCTGAGAGCTTGATGGAACAAAGCTCCTTGTTGATAGCAGCAAGCGTAATCTCGATCAAGTGCGGAAGATCGTAGACAAAAATCTGCCGAACAGAAAAAGGAATCAGGTTAGCAACCTTGAGACGCCGGAGAAGCCTGTGCTGTGTGTTTCTGAAAGTTCGGCAATCTCCATCTGTACTCTGCGATCGATGGAACCGAAATTCCAGTTCGAGCAATGCTTGAAGAGTTGCACGAAGGAGCTGCAAGTGGGGCGAGGCTTGATGGCCATTCGCCTCCTGTGGTGGGCAGAGTTGGACATTCTGGAACTTGGGCATCTTGCCTCTAATGTGAGGCCTTTTCTCCCAACTTGCCCCGTTCAAAAGCACAATACGAACAGCATAGTCCGTGTAGACCTCCCATTGGTCAAAATCTGTTTTGTAGCCCTGTTGATGGGGCAGCCCGTGTCTGTGGGGTCAGCCTTCTGGACATTCTCAAGGTTCAGCTTGGCTGCACGTTGCAAGATTGCGCCAACTTGCTGTATCCTGTCCCAGGCAAAAGTTGCCCTCGCTGGCCTGTGCTGCCGGTCTTGGTGATTGAGGACTTCAATGTGCTGTGGGGCAGTAAGGGCAGTACGATTTACCAGGATTCCATCAATTGAGGATTGGCCCTCCGCATCAGCCGTCGTAGTGCGCTGAAAGAAGGTTGGTGGTCTCACTACACCCTAACCATCAGTTTGTAGTAACGGATCAGCCCAGCCCCAGTGATCAAGTGCAAGCTGAACGGATGGGTACATTCCCGGCTCCATCTGGAAGTCACCCGCAATCAGAATTGGGATGTCACCGAACTGAGCCGCCACTGTGAACATTTTTGGTGGAGTAGTTCATTGTTGCGCTCAAATTTAGCTCGTTCGGATGCAGCGTTGGCAATAGCATAAAAGTTGAATGCCAAGAGTTTTACCGAAGGTGCAACTTGATGCCAGGTGGCAGTAACCCTGGCTGTCCCACAAATAGTTGCCCACGCACCAGACAGGTCAGCACTACCCTCACAGAGCTGAGTTGTTTCTCTTGATGCACACGTAGCTGTCCTCCCGATGGGATCCGGTAGTTGCCATTACTAGCTGGAATTTCTGTAGAGGCTGAGAGCAGAAAAGCTGAAAGTTGAACATGGCAGCCTTCCGTTGAGAGTCAGCCAGATTGGATTCAGCAACTCTTGCTTCTTGTAGCATGAAGGCATCAGCATCCCATTGGAGGCAATTTGAACTGGTAGCAAAGGAATCAACATTCGCTGAAATGATAGACCACTTAGGGCCTTCACCAGGAAATCCGAGCGTCATGTCAAAAACTACAGTAACCCATGTATAGGCTGGGATATCCCTGCAGTGCCTGAAAACATTCCATGTTCGATCACCACAACCAGGTGGAGCGGTCCTCTCCTTCACAAAGTCGTGGGAGTACGACATCGCCTGGAGGTGAACATCATGCAGAAGCCAAAACCAAAATCTGCGTCGTCATGGTGAGGTAGGACCTCATGTCCAACATAGTGACCAAAATCTACGCCCAGGGCCGCGTGCCGATGGGGCAGGCAAACATTCCCATACATTGCCCTGCATGAGAAGAGGCAGTGGAGAAGTCCACAACAGAAACCCCAGGAGCCGGTCAAAATCAGCACCGCGCAAACATGCATCAGGACGAGCATCATCCTGAAGGCAACCATTCTGTCGACAGCACTGAGGCCAGATCCTTTACGAGTGATCTGAATCCAGATCCAACCCATCCAGAGGTGCAGCTCAAAACATCGTTTGAGGTAAGGCACCTCCTCGAATTCTCTCTCAATTTGTCAAGCTGCCCGGTGATGCTTCACCGGGGGTGGCGTGTCTCCATGTTCTCGGTGCCTTGGCTGGACACACTGTAAAATTTGGCGCAATTGGTCTCCAACCTGACTGAACTGATTGTCAACCTTCTCGCTCAAGCTTTCATGTTTCTGTTCAAGCCTCCCAACTTGTTCTTCAAGTCGATCAATACGTTCAGTGTGGATCTCTTTGGAGACAATACTCTTCTGTGGCGCGTGTTCTGCACTCACAGCATGTCCCCCTTTGGCAGCCTTCCCTTTTCCTTTTCCCTTGGATGTAGTCTTGTAGGAGGCCGGAGTGAGCAATACCTCAAAGGTCTTGCCGTTGACTTGCACTGAGAACTTAGTGACCGTTGGCGGGGCTTCAATTGAGAGTGTCCATGCACTACCGCGGCTCTTCTGAACGATCTCGTGGGGATACAGGGTGCTTTTGTAGCCTGATGGACTGCTGCCACAATATCCTTGGCAAGGATCTCTGAAGGCCATCCTAGGCTATCCATGTTGACCTTGGGGATCATGGCCTTGTTGATCGCACAGATCCGATCGTCTTGCGGCGGGGGTAGGTCGCGCGCTGTGGCCGGTGCCTCGGTGGCAAAACGAGGCCTGGCAACCGCAATACCTCTGTACCCTGAGATGGCAGAAGCCGCCTTGATCAAGTCCGCCTTGTTAGCCCGGTCAATTGGCCAGAATCTTGGGACGATGGAGAGGTCCTCAACCTGCTCCCCTTTGCGTACAAAGTCACGCACCAATAAATCTCCACATCCGCTGGCCGAGAGCAAGGGAACTCTGTGCTTCTGCTGCACCTTGAGGAGGCATTGATGCATGACATCTTGTCTCTCCTTGGTATGATCCTGCACTGTACGATAACCATAGATGGCAGCATGTCCCCAAATTGGATCTGAGCAGGCTTCTTTCAACTGCGCTTTGAATTTCGCCAAGGGGTTGTCATAGAAGCCCTGAAAGACATCCTTGTTGGTAAGCCGCACATCACATTCCAGCACAATCTCACAGACTGCTGCCAACGTCATCGTGATGGAGGGCGTTGGAAGGGTGAAGTGGACCTCTGGCGTGATCACAAGCACATGAACCTGTCGTTTGTATTCTTGGTTCAGCGCTGGGTCAAAGACAATCACTTCAAACGGACCAGAAAGATTGGGCATCTTGGACAGCGGGTCAGTCGGATCAATAAGTGGAAGAAACAATGCGCAGGCTTCCTTGGGCTCCACATCCCGAGCATGTTGTAGGTTTCCTTCGGAGACAAAGGCAATACCTCCCTTGTTTGTCGAGAGCTGCTGCTTCTGAACGAAGGGCAGCGGCGACTTATCTTTGGCTACAACGGATGGTCTGATTGGAGCTGGAGGTCCTCCCACTTGCTTTGCTTCACTTGTTTCCGTTTGGCCTTCCAGGGGTCATCAATTTGCCACGGGTCTGCTGCTTGGAATGCTGAGCAGCCGTATGCTCACTGCTTGCTACTCATATACCAACTTGCATTGATGTATCAGCACTAGCTTGGCCTTCCGTTCCACCGAGTGAGACTGTTGCACACGGCTGGACAGAATGAGCACCCCCAACGACAAGAAACAGTCTCCGCATATTCTCAGCAAAGGTGGCGCTCCAATTGCTCTCCAAACTTGGCTAGATTCCTCGATAATGGTTTCAAGAATCTGCCTCTTCTGTTGCGGTATATGGAAACCTTCTGGCAAGTGAATGTCAGCAACAACCCAGCGATGGAGCAACTCCCACCCACACATGCCTGGCCAGGTTCTGTTTGTATCAATGATGATGATTGGACGGAAGCCGAATGGGGCAATGTAGTCAATTGCAAGATCGTGCCAGAACTGATGATCCCGAAGTGGGACTTGCAGGAAAACAGTACGGCATGTGCGCTCATCAACATTGCATATGACTTCAATGCCAATCCAGTGCTCCTCACGGAGAGCAACAAACCTCTGTAGCTTATTGCTATCGTTTTTGACTCCAGCAGTTATCACAGAGAGGTCATGGTGGAGAACTGGTGGGCAGAATGTGTCAGGCTGAAAGAAGCACAAAGCAAATTCAATCTCATCACTCGTAGCCCACCCAAGATGCGTTCTATAGATATTGAGCCTCATTTCAAGCCAATCATCTGCTACAAAGAAGATCTCACGGATGTCATATGAGTGCAATGCTCTGCCGGTAGCTCGAAGCACAAAGTCGGCTGCTCGACTTGGCGATTCTGTGATCGCGAGGAGGAAGGCATTCCTCGAAGCATGTGCAAAATGCACCATCCGTTCTTCTGCTCTTGTCTCCCTCTAGACAAAATCGGCTTGATCAATAATTTGCATCACACGCGAGGAGCGGTGCGTTCTTTGTAATCTCTGCGCGCTACGGTGTGTTGTTGGCAGCAGAGGTGCACCCGCACGAGCGTAGAAGGTACGGAGAGTATGCCAGGAGGCAAGCTCTGAGTCTTCAGGTGTTCTAACCCACCGGTATGCAGTGGATGCGACCGGAATACCCATGGTGTTGACAAGCACACTGCAGTGGTCTGCCGAATGGTCAGCTGCTCGGGTGAGTGATAAAGGGTTCGCCATTGCCCTTCGAAAAACCTGACTTCAACGAAGATCCAGTCAAAGACCACAAGAATTGGGACCACAAAGTGGTGGTAACACATCTGCAAATCGACTGGTTCATTGGGGAAACGAAACTGTGCCTCATTCGTGACCCATTGCGCAGGGTGACACCAGCATATGGAAGGCATCAGGGTCTGTAAGATGTCAAAGTGGAAAACAACTTCATCAACTGCAAGGGACCCTGGCTCCAAATTGAACTGAAGCAATCTGGCACCAAGCTGATCATTGCGTACATTGCAGCTGGGCTGATCAGAGAGTCGATCCATTCCCCCAAAAGCAATGGAAACCACATCTGTAACTCTTGTATCACTCCAAAGCACATCCCCATTGATGAGCATTAACGGCTGATCTTCTCTGCACTCAACCAGATTGCGCATGGTGATATGGCACTGCTGTCCTAGCAGTTCATTGCAGGCTCTTGGGGTGGTGGTCCTTGGAACCTGGCATATCTTACACCATCGCAGTCCTTGTCCTCCTGCAAGAAGAACCCATTTGTCCTGGCTCACTGGATCATATGTGCCTCGAATTGCAAGAATGGCATGAACACCCAACAATCGGACACAAGCATCTCGGTTCACCTTGATAAAGAACAGGGAAGTATCAGAATCCCGGAAGGAAGGAATGCTGCCAAGCCGATCAAGATTGGCGTTTCTGATCCATTCGAAAGATCCATCCTGCTGGAGCAAAAGGATTTTCCCAGTTTGCTGTGGTGCATGATCTTGGCAAACATACTCAGCAACATGAAAGAATCCAGCCCTATATGCATCTTGGATTTGCTCAAACTCCGGATCATCCTCCTCTTGGCACCAGGGTTGAGTCGGGGAAGTGATAGGGTCATATTCCCTAGCCCTTTCATCTGTCCGAATCACATGGATAGTGCACAAAGTGTGGATCCCAATTTTGACCGTGACATCACCTGAGGGCAGCCTGTTCCATGAAAGGTCCCCAGGAAGATCTCTTCCATCAGACTGGATTCGGAGAAGGGACTCATGGTGCTCAGCCAAATCAAGACTCTCAAGAAGTTTCTGAGTGACCTTGCCACTTTCCAAAATGTTCTGCGGAATGAGCGTCATGTCATCACAGAATCGAATCATGGAGTGCCCTGCCAACCATGGCTGCCAAGTGACAATGCTCGGAATGGCTTTGGAAATGAAGTCAGCCAAAGGCTGAAGCACATACATGTCATCACATTGCCGAACCATCGCCTTGTCAACCGTCAGTCGATCTTCCCAACATTGCTGCACAAGAGCCAGCTTAGGATGTGATTCTCCAGAGACTCCCTCCAAGGCAAAAAGAATAGCAATCAAAGCATGAAGCTGAGAAATTCCATTGCCAAGTTGGTGGAAGGCTTTGCGTAGAACAGATGGCAGTGCAAGCGAGTCAGTAGCGCCGAAAAGCACCACAAAGACAAAGGGGTCAATGAATCGAATATCACCATTTTGTCTGATCAGGGTGGCAAAAATCCCTTTGGCCTCAAGATGTTCTCTGTTGAGGAGGTGTTGTGCAGTGTAGGAAGCACAAAGGGTTGGCAAGTACTCTCCCTGCTGAAGAAGGCGCTGCTCCAAGATCTGCTCACTTGTAGCATTCTCAGACACCTTTGCCCTCTTACCGGGGGGCAGCAGGCCTCTGTCCCCATAAACTTGAAGTTGCTCGGGCTGAAGAAGCAACTCCGACTGCCTTGACCGAGGAATCGTGAACATGTGGCGTGAATCATCCCACGGTAGTCTTCGAGCTGCAGCACACAGGAATCGTTCGTCAATCTTGGCGCTGTCAATATCTTGCCGAGCCCATACTGCAAGCCAGCGGGTACGACAGTTGCCTGTCAATTGATGGATAGCCACGTCCTGGGACCAGATTTTTCTGTATCCTGCCAACCGAAGCGCCGCAGAAATCGCTCGCCAATGCTGGTGGGATTCAATTCCATCTGAACATTCAAAGAGAGCCATGATGGGTCGAACCCTTGCAACATGCAAGATGGCATCAATAAAGCAAAACCCTTCATCAGTGGCAAGCCCAGAGCTCTTCCCGCCTCGACTCCAGCTTGGGCACGGAGGTGAAAGCGTCATCAAAAGATTTGACTTGCGCGCTGTGGCTCGTAGCAAACTGATATCACCTATGTCAGCTTGAATCCCAATGAAGGCCTCCATGGGATTGAAGTCAACTGGAATAGGAACCTGAGCAGCTGGTCGCCCATGATTGAAACTCCAAGTACGCATAACATCCGGACACCAATCTACTGATGTATGGGTGGCAAACGAATAGCCAAAATTACCTTGCTGGAGCCACCACATTGCTCGCAACCATCCTTCATATGCACCGGCAAAAAGGTGTGCGACATTCCACGCCAGATCACCATTGTGTTGCGACAGGTTCCAGAGAGGGACCGAACTGTCAGCATAGATCCTCCCAACCACTGATCGCTGAGTTGGTCTCACAAAGATTCCGATCCACATACCCGGAGTAAGGTCCACACGGCTGTGGTTGACAGGGCAAACAATGTCAAACCGAGCCCAAACATCATCCAACCTGTCATCATTCATCAGCATGGAGGTTTGACGGACCTGGACATGCAGAGGATCTCTGGCAACCACATCAGTCACTTCTCCAAAAAGAACCCAGTCCTCATTCCCACCAGTACATTCACCTGTCATGGCAATGGCCTGTAGAGCTGAGCGCGCGGAATGGCCCAGCGAGGACGGCATGCCAGAAGTAGCCCACTGGATAAAGCTGTCCTGAGCATGCAGTCCATCTCCGCTCTTCGTCTCCATGGTCACCATTGCGATCCTAAGGCGGGTGTGCCTAATTAAGGTCTGTGGACGTGGTACCCCTGCACCAGGTGCAGGTAGCACCACCCCGGCCCTCGCGGGGGGGCGTAAGGTGAATAGCCTTTGAGCCGAGACACCTGGGGGGAGCTTCCTTGAAGAAGCGCTCGCACTATTCATTTGGTTCCTAGATTAATTTCAAAAAAAGCAGCACTGTGATTCAAGTTCCGACATGTTTCAACTACAGTAGATCTGCTTGAGTACAGTCCTTGAAAACAAGGAGCATCTCCCAAATGGCTCTCAGCGGAGCTTGTGGATGAAATTTCAGTAGTGTGACATCACGAGAGCTTCCGTGCAGCTCTCGTGAACACACATTGACTGGGCCAAGCAATACCAAACAACCCAAAAGCCGAAAGTGAAGCTGATACAATGTCCACCACCCGCCTCTTGGTCACATACCCAACCTAAGTCTGCAAGTCCTGTGGTTTCTATTGGTTTCTTATGTTGGCGGTAAACCAGGAACCCCCCGCACGCAGCAACTCACCTCGGAATAGCGACGGCCAAAGTGTTGGCCGAATGTAAGCCTTCAGGTGTCGGAAGGCGCACGTTGACACATCCACGAAAACAGAAAAGAAGTTCAAAAATGCCGCACCATCGACAAGTAGTACCAAGAAGCACTGGAAGCTTTCTGTCATGAGTCATGCCTATATCACGCCGCCGGCATGTTGTAGTTGTCAGACTGTGTGGGCGTTGGTCATTTCACCTTTGCCGTCTACCCTCAAACAGCAGTGCAGTCCTCTGCCGGCCGCTGCTGCGTTGACCTGTTTCGCTAAGGCAGGTGATGAGCAAATGGCAACCGATCGAAATGCGTGAGCATGTGGAACTTGGCTTAGTGAAGTTTCCCTAAAAATCTAGGAGCCAAATCATTAGTGCGAGCGCTACCCTGCGTCCAGTTACTAGAAGCTGAAGTAGCTAGGAGCTTACTCCCATTGCTTAATTATATAAGTAGGCGCCTGCTTTATTGAGTAGGGGCGGGCTAAAGAAAGAGTCTCCCATGGTTCCACTCACCCATGTCTCCAACCCATCCGGCACACCCGCGGGCTCCGCCAATCTTCACAAACACTGAAACCCTGAGTTTGAACTAATGCGCGTCTTCCCGTGTAGGCCTCAAGCTCTGCCAGAGCTGCCAAGATCTTCTGGCATTCCTCCTACGTGCTTGCGCGCAAAGACAAAGCTGGTCCCAAACTCCCAAACAGTCAAAACCACGTCATGGGGGATTTGGGATACGCGCGTGGCGCTCGTGCGATCTAAACAGGGGATGGCTTTTTCGGGGCCCACACGTCTCCTCAGAATGATTCAAGAACATCTCGGGGTGAAGCTGCGCAAAGGAGCTGACCCAATGACACTCAAGGAGATATCAGAGGCTTTAAAACGTTTTGGGGCAGTCTTGGGCGCGTGGTACAGTAGAACAACACCAGACCCCTATGGGCGCAGTTCGTGTGATTGTTCTGTCTAGATGTCTAGATGTCGCCTCTTCAACGGTTCAAGACGATGCTACGGTGACCAAATGCTGTCCACGATGCCACAAAAACTGCTTTGACCGTGTCCGGTTTACCTGTTTCAGTTCCTGATAGGGTCAGAACGCGCATTTCGGCGATTCCTCATCTACACTAAGGGTTTTGGAGGATGCGCTATATATAGGTATGATCTTCATGGTAATCCTAGCTGGAGATGAAGAGTGGGCAATGTTCCAACTCCTTCGATATCTTTCCATCATCCGTTGGGCCGCCGCTTTGCCCCACTCCAATGGCTTACAGACCAACGGATGGAACCTCGCTGGATTGGTGACCTCAGTTTGGGCCCCGTCACGATGTGAGAAAACATGTTTAAAAGCCAGGGGAACGCTGGAAAGAAAAACGCTATATTGCGTAGAAGGGAATAGCCTTTGGGAATACTTGGCACTCTTTCGCCGGTCCCGCAAAAATGGCATGTTCTCGTCAGATCTGGTGGGAATGAACTCAGGTCCCTCTGGACCCGCCCAAGTTCTTCGTGACCTTGAATGAATGACCACTATACTTTATTTACACTCTATTTGCAAATATTTGGAACCCATTCGGCCTGATCACCCTTCTTGAACTGTGAATCTGGCAACACCCGCCTCAATCTGCGCATGATGCCCTACACATAGCGAACGAACCTGGGCTGCAGTGGTGAGCTGGTGCTTGACCAGTAACCAAAGGGAAGGGTGGTGTCTGTGTTTCTGACAAAGAAAGGTCCGAGGATTCTGACGTCAAGCCGAAGAAGTCATCACCCACATGCAGAATACATGAATACCTGAACCAGAGGGCCCCAACAAACATTGGCTTTGTTGTGAAATTTTGGGATCAAGGGGCCTTCAAAAACGGCAGCCAATGGTAGAGCTGTCAAGAAATTTGCTTTACTTCGAGTGATCTCCACCGTGGCATGTCAATGAATTGTTTTCATGCCATGGTGAAGCGCACGTTGCCATGGTTGGGGGCTTTGTGGTTCTCGAATTTGTTTGTGGCTCCTCGGGATTGCGGTTGTTGCTTTAGTGTTGGGGAGTTGCGTCGGGGTGTCGCCAGGGTCTACAACTGGCGTCCTATCCAAAGTGCGACCCTGTGACCACCTGCCACGCAAAATGCCCCGTTGTGTTGCGCGTTGTGTGTTGTGCGTTATGGTTGCGGTTGCGTGTTGTGGTTGTGGTTGTGTGTGATGGTTGTGGTGGTTGTGGATGTAGTTGTGGCAGTGCTCAGAAGTTACAAACAAAAATTTTAGAGGATCAGATTTATTAGAGGCGTCGAGACGCCGGGTCGGGGGTCCTAAGTCGCGTGGAAAGTGGGCGCGCTTCATGAGTTTTTGTTTCCAACGGCGCTCACTCGTTGTTGACGGCAGGAGCACGCCCCGAGCACGCAGTGTGGACGCCCAGTGTAAGCACGCACGAACGCGCAGCATGGCACTAGCAGTTTTCAAGCGACTATTACGAGTCTGGCTACGGCACCGAGGCGCCAGGCCAGGCAGTTGTCATGGTCGTTGGGCGCGCTACATGAATTTGTTATCAACGGCGCTCGAACATTGTGTTTTTGCTTGCGCGTTTGTGGTTGTGTTTTGTTGGTTGTGTCTTGCGTGTTGCACGTTTGTGGTTGTGTTTTGTTAGTTGCATATTGCGTTAGTGTTTGTGGTTGTGTTTTGGCAGGCGGCGGAGAAGGAAAGAGGTGACTATCTTTAAAACTCAACAACCCTCACCTGACACGTGGGGAAAAGCATCATTGAGGGGAGCGCAAGAAACACTGCACCCCTCAAACGTGCCCAACAAGAAATTTGCAAGAACCGCGCGGCAGACTGCGCGGTACGGTACCTCCCAGAACTGGTTTTCCAACGCGATAGTTCCAAGAAATTGGACAACAAACAGTAATGTGGAGTGTGGAGAGGCCTTTTGGAAGATTGCCGTTGAAAGCGGTTGCAAAGCGTCAGTGTGTTGAGAGTATTCGCCACTTCCACATTTGTTTGAGGGACGTCGATTCAATACACAGCACAGTTGATTGCAAAAACCAACCAGAAGCTCAACTGACTTGTTGCGTCTTGCAAAGGCATCGCCCCAAGCCCTCTCAAAACCCGCCTCTCCTTCGCATTTTGCAAGCCGCAGGTCGAGACCGGTGAATGAGATGAGCCGGGAGCTACAGGCACGCAGCTGACAGAGCCAGCTGCAGACGTGACCGTGTCACTTGCCCCAACACAAGTTGCCGCAAAGGCATTCCAACAGCAACACCTGAGAAGCAGCAAACCGAAAGCCAGCGTTTTTGTCCACGAGCACGGTGTTGGCCAAAGGCAGCATGCCCCTGCACACCACCTACTTTCGAGCGCGCTTTCTCAGGCCACCCCCCCGAAACCCTCTTCTTACTCAGCAGGCGCCTTGCCAGGTATAGATGCCCAGGGTAGCTACAATTCAGTTACCAGGTATGGTACTTCAAGTTCCCTTTCCGTCAACCGCTCGATAACCTTTACACACGCGCAGCAATCCGCAGGTTTGAAATCTCATTCGTGCTTTGAACTTATATAGGTTGTAAGAGGTATAGCAACATAGCATTTATACGGACCCCGGGTAGCTACAATTCTGTTGCCAGGTATCGCACTTCAATTTTATTACCCTGGGTCCGCGCGCGCGCCTTGCTGGCTCCCCGCTGCCCTAGATTTAGGCACGCGCGCGCGCGGACCCAGGGCAGCTACAAGGCAGTTGCCAGGTATACCCAGGGTAGCTACAATTCAGTTGCCAAGTATAGCACTTCAAGCAACCGAAGACAATTGCGTTTCTCAAACCACAAAAAAGCGCCTCCAAAACCTTGCTTCCGCGCACCCCTACAATTCAGTTACCAGGTATTATATAGGTGTGTAAGTGGTAAAGCAACATTGCATTTATACGGGCCCAGTATAGCTACAATTTTTTTTTTGAGGCGCGTGTGTAAAGGTTATCGAGCGGTTGACGGAAAGGGAACTTGAAGTACTATACCTGGTAACTGAATTGTAGCTACCTTGGGCATCTATACCTGGCAAGGCGCCAGCTACACCTTACCATTCAGACGATGCAAATGATGCAAATTGCATTTCTTGCGTCACCAAATCACAAAAACTCAACCTCAAAAACCTTACTTCCGGGCACCCCTCTCTGCCACCTAATTTCGAATTTACGTGATACTTTCTCGGGCCACCCCCCCCGACCCCCTACTTACTCACTTCGTTCGCCAAACACAACTCAGCTGGCGCCTTCTGCGAAGGCTGGCTTTCGTAACAGAGATGGTGGGCAACCTTAAGCTTCGAAGCGGCGAAGGGTCTACAGCAACTAGGCCCAGGGCTCATAGATGGCCGTGAGGGTTTGTAAGGGTTCCTCGATTTGCGCATATCTTGCAACCTTTTAGCCTCACTGGGATACTTTGATATTTTCGTCCAACGGTGTCATGGATGTCTCCACCTGACTAGGGGCGCTTCAAAAAATATGCGCTTTGCTGCAATGAAAAGCCAACTGTGCACCTTTTGAGTAACCAGCAAACTGTTTGAACGTTCACGAAGAACAGGTTCCAACGCAAGTCTTCGGGCAAGCTCTGCCAGCCACGACTTCACTTCAATCGCGACGCTACGTTCTTCAATGCGCGTGCATACATGTATTGTACAAGTGTGCTCTGAGAGTCTTTCTCCCATCCCACTCCACTCAAGATGTTATTGCGTACTGAACTGATCCCCCCAAGCCCTGAAGAAGTCTAAGTGAAAAAATTGCCTGGGTAAAACGGGTTGTAAGTAAAGCGGATCACTCGGTAGGACCGTCACAAGGTTGCAAAAGTTGCCAAAAGCCTCGAAAACGACAGCAACTGGTGACTGCAGTGAAGGAACCGCTGCAAAGGCTGGAATGACTGTTCTAATTCCGAGAAGGAAATGAACTTTAGCATTCGAGCAGGCAGGCAGTTGGACGCCTTCAACTGCATCACAGGCAACTGATGATGTCTTTGCTAGCACCGGTCTCATTCAGCGCCCCCCACTGCCCACACACATGCCAGGTATGTCAAAAGTGCAGCACATCCCCAGCCCACACACCCACCTCTCACGCACCGCTCGATGCCCATAGCGCAACAATGTCGTAGCCCCACACATGCACACGTCAGGCCGATGTCCCCTCCGGCCCTGAAGGAAGCCCCACAAAAATAGCAAAACCGCGCTGCAAACGCACAAAACGCTTTGCCGTCTATGCTCCAGAGCAATGTTGACGTTGAGACAGCAGCAATAAGAACAAACACACAGCCATTCCACGAACTTTCGAAGAAACTACAGAGTTGGAAAAAAGACTGAAAAGGGAGCTTTTTTGCTGCAACGCCCTCAGGTGACTACTAAGGATCGCCTGTATATACGCGCAAGGCCGGCTCTTTGGACACTGCAGTGACCTACCCCGTCTTCACATCGATGGCCTGCTGAACTTCCTCGGCCGAACGCAGAACGCCCAAAACGCATTCACAAAGGGGATGGAAGTGCGTGGGTCGATTGCCCCTGTCCACCAGGGCGAACGTTTCACAAATTTTTCCTGGCGCTTTCCTGGTAGCACTTCTGCTCTCTTGACCCAGTGGATGATTTACAAGCCGAGCAGGCACAACTCCCCAACAACATCTCGTTCTTGTCCAAAATCTCTTCACTCATACTCAATACTCATATTCTATTCATATCTGCGATTCTTGCGAGTTCTGTTCACATTGTTCCAAAGACATTTGGCTTTGGGTCTTAAAACCCGGACGCCTTGGCAACATGACTTGCAAATAGAACCTAACGTCGGGTAACTTTAGTTGACCTACCTGGGAGGTCTTAAGCTACGTGGAGCTGGGGCACCAGGTTGAATGGCCCATCTCAATTTCTGTCCAAACAAAGATTGGAATTCTGAGCCCGTTCGCCCTCCACGTGGACCGTTGAAGGGTGATTGGCGACTAAACCACCATTTAGCTGCCCCGCCCATCTCACGCACATAAACCAGGGTCCTGGCCTTCAAGCTCCTGACCAACGAGCCGGCAGAAAGCGGGGTGGGTTGGCCACTAGTCGAAAGCCAAAAGGCTCTGGATTCTGCTGGGGGGTGTGGGGGTTCACACCGATCTTGGGTGGACAGATGTCCGAGACGTTTTCACGGAGCATCTGGGCGGCCGCACATGGAAGCACCGCTTGACAAACAGAGGCTGAGAAGTTGGAGTCTGTGCTTTTCTTCATTGAAATCGGCTAATGTTTGGATTCATTGTTTCTGCAGTTTTTGCTTCAACCTAGAGACGGTGACGGGGGCTAACCCCGATATCGGCCGGTGACAGGCCTTTGCGGCCTACCGCTGATCCCTTTGAAGAGGGTGACCTGCGCACGCTGCTCAAGTCCAAGCAGGTCCGAGTGAGAGGACGTGGTCCTTTGGAACAAAAGGAACAGAATAGACATGAATTATAGAAAATGACGATGGATAGAATATGACTATTGAGTATGGGTGAAGAAATTTTGGGAAAGAAAGAGATGTTGTTGGGGAGTTGCCCCTGCTCGGCTTGGAAATCATCCACCGGGTCAAGAGAGCAGAAGCACTCTACCAGTCCGTGACAGGTTCGCTCTGGTGGACTACTCTTTGGCGTCCCCACACTGCCCAAACTGGTTTCCGTTTGGCGTTCCTTGGATGGTACGGTCCTGCTTGTGTCTGTTGGCACCACAAGGACCTTTGGTGTGATCCCTCGACATCCTCAAGCCACCTAGGAGGTGCAGAGTGCTGCAACTCAAGCAGCTGGTTTCAGACTTGTCACCTCAATTCTGGCTTGAAGCTCCAAACACCTGGAGACGGACCAGGTGGCCTGAAATGCACCCCAACCCCCGGTCCTTCACTTCCTCCTTGAAGGTCACCCTCCTGCCACCTGGCGGCTGTAGCTCCGAATTCGGCGAAACATCACGCGATTCCCTGGCGAGGAACGAAGCGAACGCATATTATGTGGAACATCCCTCCCTCCTCGGATGGACTAAGGCATGTTGAATTGCTGTTCACATGGAACCCTTCTCCACTTTGACCTCAAAGTTCGCATTTGAAATGCTTGCCACTACCACCAAGATCTGCGCTGATTCTCTCAGGCTCACGCCAAAAGGTGCATTGCTCTCCTACACACTGCAACGTATTCACGTTAGTAGTTGGGCTTTGGTCGCCCGCTTGAGCTCCATCCCTTTTCAGGGCCAGTCCATTTGGCAGGTTTGTTGGTACACACTCCTTAGCTTCCCGTCAAATGAACCAACAAATTTGTGGTATCTGATGAGCGTGCAGTTAAGCACCTTGGCCAAATGTTCGCTTTGTCCCCCATCGCCAGTTCTGCTTGCCAAAAACGACCCACTAAGAGTTGTCTTTTATCCCAGAAGTTCAAAGCAACCACTGTGGATCTTACCCGTTCAAAGATTGAGAATAGGTTGAAGACAGCATGCCCCCGCCCCCTGTGATCAGTTGCTTTGTCTGATAAAAACATCGTAAAACTGTTCAACTCCAGCTATCCTGACGGAAACGTTGGAAGGAGCCAGCTATCCTGATGGTTCGATTAGTCTTTCGCCCGATATCCACGTATGAAGAGGATTTGACAAAGAAACGCTGCCAGGCAGAGGAGCCCAGCCGTGAGGCCTTGAGGCGCTGAAGTCTGGGTTAGAAAAGAGTCCAGCCCTTTTCAATTAAAGTAACGTGAACCATAGAGGGGTCGATGGCAGGCACCTTTTTACCTATTGGTGGTTCTCGAATCTAACCCAATAGGTGTATGAATCATCCAGGGCCAGGCCGAAACACCACCACCCAAACGACCTCGCTTCGACGTCACCTTGCAGGTGACGCAAGTCACGGCGGGGATTGAATCCGAAAAAGAGAATGGCTCAATAGAGGCCAGGGAAGTTGGGATGGAGGGGGGTTCACAAAATTGTTGTTCCTTTTCCCGTACCTGGGGAACCGTTTATCTATCTACATTCTTGTGGGTATAGGTTTTACTACCTGGTTATTCAAAGATCTGAGAACAATACCAGGTAAAACCAAAAATAACTGGTAAACCGATTTGGCCAGGATTTGAGTGGCAGAAAACCAAGGTACCGCTCAGATTGCTCAAAGAAGCAAGCACGGTAGCGGTGAACAACATCAAAAGACCATGTCATGCATGAGAATGGGTATCAGCCGTGATAATGCATATGTGCTGTATCACCACCGGGAGTTCACAGAGAACTGTCTTGCGCAACCATGCTAGCTGTCCCGCGGGTATCGGGATCACGCTGCAAGCAATGATGATGGCACTGCTCTGCCGAGCTACGAAGAAAAAGACCAAGTAGGTCTGGTGTGGGAAACTTTATGGTCGAGCTACTTGCATTACACCCACACTTTTCTTTGGACCGTTCAAGACTGATTGCTCTATATATTCATGGTGATAAAGGAAGAACCCTGAAGAAGTCAGCTATCATGGTGACAACGCTTCAATCTGTTGTTGGATACGGCTTTGCTATGAAACGCTTGAAAAGAGAACAAGACGACGACGTCTTGCAGGCGACGTACGCTGGAAGTCGCTTTTTGTCACGGCTGGTGACATCATGTGTCCCGAAGTCTGCATATGATGGAAACCCTGAATTCGTTCACGTTCTCATGGATGTATTTGCGCTTCAGTTGCGGGATCTACTTGTCACCGGTCTTGTGATCCTCATATCGCCAATGCGGCATGGGCCACCAACCTTTTCCATCAAACATCGAGTCGCTCACTCGACGCATGCAATTTCCCACAAGATGCCCTCGCGTGGCTTCGCTATCCAACCTTGCGGCCGCCCCTCAAGCGCTTGAGATTGCGCTCCTGCGCAGCACGAGGTGAAGTTTCCAAGCAGTAGGTATCAGGGTCAAATACAACTTCTGGATATATACGATGGTCCCTGCCTTCATTTCTGAAACAGAATGTGTGTGTGCCCCTTGTAATCACAGGGATCCACTTGGATTGTACTTTTGCGCTTGCTTTAGTCTCTTTTTAGCAGGGGGCAGGAGCGCCATTGCAAGTCTCCTACACGTGCACTTGGCGGTGAAACCAGACCTGATCAGTCTGGCGTACCTGCAGTTTTACTTGAGACACTTCATCCTGGGCCCTGCTTCTAACTAGAACAAGATATCCAGCCTTTGCGTCGGTTTGCTCTCGGCAGTCACGCATAGGGCTTTGGTTTTAACTTGCAGATGTGAGCGGACGACGTCATTCTGTCGATCGATCGTTCGATGGTTCCTTTAGAGTTGATGGCCACGCTGAACTTGATGGACCTCCACTTCCTTTTCAGGTTTCCTTACCTGAACCCTTAGGACATGGTAACCTAGGCCGGCGTGTGGCACCGCTTTCAGTTCCGTACACCCTATCCTAAGTGTGCCTTTCCTACTGAGGCACATCCCGTGGACCCGTCGAACGGGGGTTTGTCGTTATCTCCCTTGGCCAAAGATGTACGTGCTTAGAGCGGGCGTAGGAGGCCAATGCCAAAGTTATTTGCCAAGACAAGACGAATTATTGAATTCCAAGTTGGCTCATGCCATTACGTGACCGCAGCGGTCCAAGCTGGCTTAATGCCTCAACGTGGTCAGAGCGACCGAAGTTTTCTCAAGGTTCATTGGAAGCTGTTGGAGCCTTAGTCTCTCAGAGCGATGAGTTCCCCTCCTTCCTTTCCTGCTAACCCATTGGTTTCACCGTACCCTTTCTTTGTGTGTGCGGAAAAATAGTCAATTTCGCTAGTTTCACCCAAACGAACCCGGCTTGGCGCTTAGAAACAAGTTTGCCTCCCCTTGGAGAGGCGTGTGTGTGTGTGTGTGTGCCCCTTGTAGTCACAGGGATCCACTTGGATTGTACTTTTGCGCTTGCTTTAGTCTCTTTTTGGCAGGGGGCAGGAGCGCCATTGCAAGTCTCCTACACGTGCACTTGGCGGTGAAACCAGACCTGATCAGTCTGGCGTACCTGCAGTTTTACTTGAGACACTTCATCCTGGGCCCTGCTTCCAACTAGAACAAGACATCCAGCCTTTGCATCGGTTTGCTCTCGGCAGTCACGCATAGGGCTTTGGTTTTTGACTTGCAGATGTGAGCGGACGACGTCATTCCGTCGATCGATCGTTCGATGGTTCCTTTAGAGTTGATGGCCACGCTGAACTTGATGGGCCTCCACTTCCTTTTCAGGTTTCCTTACCTGTACTCTTAGGACATGGTAACCTAGGCCGGCGTGTGGCACCGCTTTCAGTTCCGTACACCCTATCCTAAGTGACCAGAACTTGGAAGATAAGGAACTCACAATAAACATTGACTAGAAGCTGCGGTCTGGACACTTTGGGATGTGGATTTCATCGGCCTGACATCGGAGACATGAGCAGCGACTAGCGTACTCCGGGGTCGATGGTCTTAAACGTGTCACACGTAGTGGGCGTGTTTCCTTCAGCGGGATGGATAGGTGGTTTTCCCCCCCGTGAAAAACCAATTATAATTTTGGCCGTATGTTTTTGTTTGCCTTGCGCGTGCCTGCGACTAACACATTGACTCCACTGGTTTCCCTCGGCCGCTGTTTTTTGTTTCCATGTTGGTTTGCTCACGATACCTCCCACAAACCCTTTCTACCGCGTTGTTGCAGCTGAGCCGCGCGTTTTGTGAACACTTCGTTTTGCAGCTTGAGAGAAACAGTTGTTCAAACACCTTCAACTCCTTGGACTGTTCACCTTTCGGTTCCATCACCTTCCTTCGACCTGGGAATTGAGTTAATCAGCCGTCCCACGTGGGCGCTGGGTGTGATCCCCGTCACTGGGGCGCTGAATTCATGCCGGAAATCGTGTAACAGATTCAACGTTCTCCACCATTCGTTGGATTTTCTTCGCCGACTTTTCTTCAATACTGACTTAACTGCCTTAAGAGCTGTCGGGCTTTCACGATATGATACCACAGCCGCCGGGCTAAAAAACGGAATTCGGTTCCACTTGAGGCCAGGCATGTTGTCCCAAACCCCCCCCGCCGAGTTCTACCCCCTACCTAATTAGGGTAACACAGGGAAATGGTACTCGACACACTTGTGCGTCGGCGCCTTTCCGTCGGTTGTCCCTTTTCTAGTCTACTCTACCCGGGCGGTTTAAGACTAAAGTCCCGCTCCCTAACTATTGCACTTAATTCATTTCTGCTAAGTAATCAGTAGCTCTAGAGTGCTAAGTATTCAGACACACGCACACACACTTATGGATATGCGTACTGACTTGACAGCGGTGCCACACGCCGGCCTAGGGTTCCATTTCCTAAGAGTACCAGGACCATCGGAGCCTGGGGGTCTGGAAGAGGAAGTGAGGCCAAAAGCGCAAGGTCGAAGGCGACGAACAGGTCGAAATGACGACGATCGCTCTTGCCTGCAGCAGGTGAGGTTCTAGGCTTAGCCTCATGCCATTCGGAAAAAGGAAAATGCAGGTACGTCGGTGAGCGTCCCCACCGATATCAGTGTTCAATGCAAGCCTCTTCGTTGGGCTGGTACTTGCATGAACAACCAGCCCCCCTGCTCTGACATAAAGCTAAACACCAAAAAAGCAAACCGAACAAATCCAAAAGGATCCCTATGATTCCAAGGGTTACACACACACGCTTCCCCGAAGGGAGGCAAGAAGTTAAGCTCCGCGCCAAAGGTGGGGTGAGATTTCAATGAGGATGGTTGGTGCGGTTGCCAGCTGCACAGTAAAAGGCCCAGGCACCCCTGCACGCGGTTATCCAGTAGGGACAGGAAAGGTATGTGGAGGCGCAGGAAGAGGAAGAACGAGAAACGGAAAAGAAGTGACCGTTTCTTGTAAACTGGAGGAAGGATGGTTGGTGCGGTTGCCAGCTGCACACTGAAAGACACCCCTGCACGCTGTTATCCGGTAGGGTGTAGACCCCGGCGTAAGGAAGGGAAAGGAAAGGATGAAGGCCTGTGTGTGGCAAGGTGTAGGCGGCGAGGCCGGTAGGAGAGAGCAGCAGAGCGGCGGGAGGCGCAGGGAGAGGGAGGGGAGAGAGAGAGAGAGAGAGAGAGAGAGAGAGTGAGAGAGAGAGAGAGAGAGCGAGAGGGAGAGGGAGAGAGAGAAAGAGAGAGAGAGAGAAAGAGAGAGCAGCTACGAGCCCAGCGTCCAAGGACACACCAAACGAGAAACGAGAAAAGGAATGAGCCGATGGTGTTCCCAGCTACCACTCAAGCGTCCAAGGACACACCCGTCAAGAAAAGGAGAGAGCGAGAGAGAGAGAGAGAGGTGCTCCCAGCTACGAAACAAGCGTCCAGGGACACACCAAAGAGGAGCGGGGAGCGGAGAAGGAGGAAGGGAACATGGCGAGAGGAGGAGGATCAGCTGAAAAACTAAGGCTCCAACAGGTTCCAATGAACCTAAAACTGGCTTTGACCGCTCTGGTCACCTTGTGCCTTGCCGAAATGGCTGGCTGCTTTGACCGCTGCGGTCACGTAAAGGCATATGCCAACTTGGTATTCCAAAGATGGGACAAAAATCTTCGGACGTACGGCCTAGGCCACCTGCTGTCCGCTATGGACATCTGCGTTCCCAAAGCCGAGGAACATGGGCGTACACCCGTTCGACGGGTCCACGGGAGGCACTCTGCGGGCTCATCCCGGGTTGGCACGAAGCCAAACACACTTATGGATATGCGTACTGACTTGACAGCGGTGCCACACGCCGGCCTAGGGTTCCATTTCCTAAGAGTACCAGGACCATCGGAGCCTGGGGGTCTGGAAGAGGAAGTGAGGCCAAAAGCGCAAGGTCGAAGGCGACGAACAGGTCGAAATGACGACGATCGCTCTTGTCTGCAGCAGGTGAGGTTCTAGGCTTAGCCTCATGCCATTCGGAAAAAGGAAAATGCAGGTACGTCGGTGAGCGTCCCCACCGATATCAGTGTTCAATGCAAGCCTCTTCGTTGGGCTGGCACTTGCATGAACAACCAGCCCCCCTGCTCTGACATAAAGCTAAACACCAAAAAAGCAAACCGAACCAATCCAAAAGGACCCTATGATTCCAAGGGTTACACACACACACGGACACACACATGCCACATACATCCCCTCCCTGCCCCCCACTTTCTTTCTTACGCTTTTGGTCGTTTCTTGGGCTTTCTCTCAGGCTTTTTAGGTTGTTCTTGAGGCTCGTTTCCCTACCCCAGTCAAGGGCTAAGTATTCACTTTTTTCTACTCCTATCTTTCTCTCTTGCCCTCTTAGCGCTGCTCTTTCTGTGTTTCTTTTTGTTTCTAAGGTCTTTTAGGTATCTATTCAGGCCCTCCGCGCGAGCGCCGCAAAGCGGCGCCGTGTGTGTGCGCGCGCGTCAACCTCTGTAACTAAGAGTTTTTTTGGAACGCAGGGGCGTACGGCTTGTCATACCCACCGTACGCAACAAAGCTACGGTATGACGAGGGAAGGGTGGACTGATCATCCACCTGTACCTGCGACTAACACATTGACTCCACTGGTTTCCCTCGGCCGCTGTTTTTTGTTTCCATGGTGGTTTGCACACGATACCTCCCACAAACCCTTTCTACCGCGTTGCTGCAGCTGAGCCGCGCGTTTTGTGAACACTTCGTTTTGCAGCTTGAGAGAAACAGTTGTTCAAACACCTTCAACTCCTTGGACTTTTCACCTTCGGTTCCATCACCTTCCTTCGACCTGGGAATTGAGTTAACTGAAAACCAATGTCAGAGTGTGTCTGTGTGCCTGCGCACCCTCTTCAGCAACTCTGGGAAAGCACGAACCGCGCGAACTGAGAAATTGGAAGCATGAAACCGAACCGAAACAAAACCGAGCTGCGCACGGGCTCAGATTAGGTTCAGAAAAGTCGGACCGAACCGAACCGTGGCCTTGCTGTCAATGTGCGTCAGATCCTGGATTGAAGCCGAATATGGTACAGGTCAACACGTTGAGATACATGCGGAGGAAAATGTGAGGGGATCATACACCCACGGTATTCCAAGCCAAAAACGCGCAACTCCCCAACAACATCTCTCTTCACACATACTCAATACTCATATCCTATTCACAATCATTTTATGATTCTTGCGAATTAAGCTCCCTTTGTTCCAATGGATGCTCCCCGGCCCCTGATAGGATTGGTTAAGATTCAGGGCACGTGGCTGGTGGAATTCTTCATTTCGGAATATGTCTTTCAATAACTTCGCTCTGAATCATCTTGCTGCCCTGGGCCCTAAAGCATTTTCATAGACCCTCATAGAGCTTCCAAAAGATTCAAAGCACTGCCTTTGGCCTTATGGGTCCCTTTGGCATCTGCTCAAAATTCTTCCGCCCAGCAGTGATCGGTGGTTGATCTGTAGGGACTTTGTTCTATGGTTCTCTACAGTATATGATGACATCGCGACCGGGACACTTCTCCACTCCGAAGTTCAGAACTAGTTCTTCAATCTGATGTTAATTGAGCTGAAGACCTTTGGAATCAATCCAACCAACCCGCTTTCTTCCAACCAATCCTTTTGGCTACACTCCGATCCTTCCTCCGGCCTCCTTCCGCTTCTTCTCTGCCTAGCTCTCGGGCAGCAGTCAGTCGCTATAAAGAGCCCAAGCAAACGCTGAAGGGAGAAGCTCACCCTTTCCTTACACTAAGAAGAAGGCCTCTTTACTTGGTAAAAAGGTTTCATGTATGTTTCACCAGCATTTTACCATGCTTTATATCTTCTCCCAGCTTTCTTGACAGCCTGGCAAAACGCAAGATACCCAGACAGAGCCCTTCTCTGCACTCTGCAAAGCAGTGGGATGGGTCTTGTACTCCTTATAGAAGGAACCTCTGTTTTCATTACCTTCATCCGGGCTCCTTCTCAACCCTTCCTATGTTGCTGTACCAAGCGCTGATTCTTGGAACACATCAAGATCTCTTGGATACACCTCGATCGCTTGCAGTAAATGCTGTTGGCCGTGACTTTCAAGTGTGTAATTGGATAGGGAGACCCCCATCAGACCCCCTGGAAGAACAAAAATAGACAGCAACCCCTTGGTGGATAGTTTCCCCGTGAAATACAAATCCCCGGCCTTTCTCGCACATGTTGTCTTTGTTTTCAACCTCTAACTTACTTCCATGTCCTCTCAAACCTCAAAGATCTCAAAGCACTTTGCCCTGGCACTTTGCTCCACACTCTGGCATGGCTGTGGGAAAGTTATAAATAATACTTTTTCTTTCACACCCTTCTTGATTGGTGATGTGAAAATGACCTACGACTCTTCTCGGGATCGGAGCGCCCTCCACGCCCTCCGAACCCTGAGCTGCAGCCTCGCTGGCCGCTTCGCCCATGGCCTTGTTTCGGCCGCGATCAATTTTCCCCATCGGAGGAGGCGGTGCCGACGGCAGTGTCTGGTTTGGCCAGTTGTTCCCTCCTGTCTTCCGCTCATGAAAGCCAAAAAAATTCGATCCGTTGTACCAAATCGTGTCCAACGGATAGCACCACTTCCTTGGCCAAGCGCCGGAGAGGCCGGCGGCGCGAAGATCCTGGCTTTCAGCTCGCCGTTCACCTCTTCGAAGTAGAACTCAGTAGATTTGGATGTTGAAAAGGCACGGCAAAAAAGGGAGCTGCGATTTCAAGTGCATCAGGGCCCACCTACTCAGGGCACTATATCCAGAGTAGCCTTGGGTTGTACCCCTTGAATATTTGTAACAACATTGTAACAAAAGCCGTCCGAATTAGGTCGACTTTCGAAAACCTTCTGCCTCTTGGGTGTTTGGACAACCAGGGTGCCATAGGTTTGTGGCTTAAAGTCGTCCACCCAAGGAGGGGTCTGCGCATTTGGTTCTGGATGTTTAAGAACCTCCCAACATCTCCCAACACTGATTGTCAGTTATGAATACCTGAGAGGGAAAGAGAAAGTTCGTGGTGCGAAGCGCCCTTTTCTGTCCTTGTTTAGGATGAATTTTGAAATTAAAAGGGCACCCCTCAGGAAGTGAGACGCCTTTGCCGGTGGCGTGTTGCGAACCAGGGAGCAGAGACGGCGGCGGGGGCGCACGTGCGAGGCAAAGGGTAGGGTAGGGTAGGGTAGGGTAGGTGAGGAGGTCCCCATATATAGACATCAGTGTGTCAGGTAGGGTGGAAAAAGACCAGCAGAAAGTGGTGAGGTGGATATATGAGAGCGACGCGCGGGTGGAAGATGAAGTGATAGGCTAATTTTACGCAAACAATACGTGTATGGGGCGAAGTTGGCATCGCCAGCCCGCGATAGGAGGTAGAAACAGACGGTAGAAGTAAAAAGGGGGGCGCCCTTTTTCGTTCTGGTTGAGGAGTGTTTTGGAGGGGAAAAAGGGCGCCCCTCAAAATCCTCAAATACATTAAATGAGTTTGCTTGCTGCGTGTTGCTAATCAGTGAGCAAAGATGGTGTGGGAAGCCTATGGGCGAGGCTATCGGCAGGTTTTGGGGAGGATACATATATGTATATAGGTAGAGCGGACAAAGAGGAGCCGGAAATGGTGAAGTGATATGGCCGGCATTCGAGATAGAATGGAAAGAGACAGTAGCAGTAGAATACATAGGTTTGGGACGGAGTGCCCCTTTTCGTCTTGATGTCGGGGCGTTGTGGAGGTGAAAAAGGGCACCCCTGTAGTCCGGGGAAGGCTTGGTATGGTGTGCTGGTCTATGTTTCAAGTGAGTTGACGGCTGGCTTTCTTGATTAGATACTCCCCATATGGGGTGCCCTTTTGGGTCCACCAACTAGACCTTGCCACGGATCAAAAAAATAAAAAGGGCGCCCTTGTCTTCCCTGTCCTCTCATCGACGTGAACTCCCACCCCACCCCTAGTAACAACAGTTTACATGGCCTCTTGAGCCCCTCACGATGCTGATGATGCACTACTGGCCGTCAATTACATCACCAGCATCACAACACCCCCAAAAGCCAGTCATTTTCACTACCAAATCTTTTCGTCGCTCTCCCCCACCAGGCTCTGGGCTCACCTCTCCGGAAGTGACCACCCACGCGACCACCCCCCCCACACACCCCCTTAACTCACTTCGTTCGCTCAAGAACCTCAAGCCCAGCCTATTGGCTGGCTTTCGTGATTTATGATATCTTATGATAGCTTTAGAGAAAGTTCTTGAACAAATGACTTCGACTGTTGATGGAAGTATGCCAGACCTCTGTGTGTGTCGTCAACCTTGGACAGACTCGCAACCTTGAGGTTCGACCTGCGGAGAAAGGGACATTGAATGAATTGACCATCCCTTGATGTTTCATGCAGATGGTTGTAGCCCATGCCACATTGTAAAAATGATTGCCCTTGATAGCCTCAAATCGAATCTCCTCGAATTCAAAAGGGTTAGAAGGTGAGGCGAAGGTAGCCATGTGATTGAGACGCTGTCATGTGGCGCATTCCAGATCTAATTGGCGTCATCAATGAAACAACAGCTTGATGTGACTAGGGGCACGTCGCACGTGTTGATGGTGGGCAGACTTTGTCTGGAATTTACACGGGAATTAATGAAAGACCAGGCAAAGCCTAAACTGCGTTAAGGATGTTGGAGAGCAATCCACCCCATGGCTGCTCATGTACTCTGTAGGCCAACCAACATTTTTGTGTATTGGTCCAAAATATTCAAGAGCGGAACCAATTGGTAGAGACAAGCGCCGCATTGGCTCCGCCAGAGCACAAGAAGCCAGCTGTTTTGCGGTGACAAGCTAAGCCACAAAAACAAAATGGTAACTTCATGAGTCATGAACGGGCAGTTGGATAGTGGAAGCGACCTGGGGACCTCATACCTGGCTCTACGGGTGGGCGTGGTCCATGATTGGAAGTCCGTACTTCATCGAATGCCTGACATCGTGACCACCAAAATAACGGAAGTAGTTGAAGAATTTGGATTGAAGAGGCTCGAAAGTTGGTTCTTCAACTGCTTGTGCCAAACCACTTCAAAAAACTTGGTTTCTCCAGAGCAAGACAGGACTATCCGTTGCTCAATGTAGGATGCAGCCAGTATCCAGGATCTATTTGCTCACTTCTCCGCAGACCTGGAAAAATACCACATCTGTTTGAGCGAACTCCTCTGGCTTTGCATGAAGATGCAACCTCAAAAATCCTCGCTCATACCGTCACCAAGCTGGGAGCACGGCGAGCTTGCGACGTTTGCCGGCCGGCGTGTCCTGGCGGCTGGGCGGCATTTTGGATAGGCAACCATTGGAATTTCAACCACCATCGTAGTAAGCCTACTAGCAAGAAGGCGCTGGGGTCCCTTAGCTGTAGCTTCGGGCGATCAAGTCGGTGAAGAAAGTCAAGCCAAGAAAGGAAGTGCATCTGCCATTATTGGGCGAGGGGCGCTGTGAACGGTCAGGATGTCCCTACCTGCTCTAGCCCTGCCACGCACTCTGCTGTATTTCTATGAAGTGGGTTTTGACAGTCCTAAAGGCCAAAACTTTGCGTCATGTTGTTTAAGGCTTTCAGTGCACAAACCGAGCGATTTTCTGGCGTGGTTTGGAAGGTTGGGCCGATTACCGCATAGCCCGCGCGCCACCGTAAGAGGAAGTTGGCGCTGACCATGATAGGTCGCTGCTCCGCTAGCATGTCAGTCACTATGTCTTGAAATTTGTTGCTTGGCAGAGACGTTTCATGTTGCCTAGGCCAAGGAACCAGAAACAATGATAATATAAACTGATAGAAGACCGTCAAGTCACACCATTTCCTTCTGGGACGAAGTTGAAATGAGCCCAAACCTTTGGCCTACCCAAGCACAGTCATAAAAAAGGTGGATGTCCACCTGCCTTCGCACCGGCTGTTGCCTCGGAGGCAGCTGCGCCCATGTCTCATTGACTTGTGTTCAAATATGGTCAGGCAATATCAAACAAAGGGTCCCATGATGATTAGGTCAGATTTGGTCCATGTGAGGCAAAACAACGAAAAGCCTGCGTCGATACTGCGATGTTCACTCGCAGTGAACTCGGCTGCCGGCGCCAACGCCATCACCCTGCGGCGGGCCTTTTGCCTTGGAGAACCAAATGCAAACCTTCTCAGTACAGACACCAAAGAGTAGAATGCTTGATCACAGCTAAACAAAACACATACTTACAAGGGCCCAAAAACATGTCAGCGTGGCTTATAATTTGGTTGCCGTTTCAACCCCATGTGTCTCCAAGAACTGAATGTCATCACGCACCAGGGCAGCTTCCAAGGGAAACTACAGAGCAGGTTCATAGGACCCCCTTCTTTTCATTGTGAAAACGCCGCGAGTTGCGCCTTGGTGACTGAGCGCCCGACCGACTGCCAGGTCGGGCCATGGTGACTTCGGAACAAACTTGAACAAATCTTAGTAGATTCCCTTGGTTGGGCAATGAGTGTTTTGGAGACTCAGTCACAAAAGTCAATCAACCACTTGGCGGGTCTCACACCATGAAGTGTTACCAAACTCCTGACGTCATTGGTTCCCCTCAGATTTTTGCACTTTTGGATGAATCTGATACACGCGACACATAAATCATCAGTTCATCACCTTACAAAAAACTCACAACAACTCTTGTAACCAACATCACTTGACCATCTTAGAATGTCCTACAATCAACTCCCCCAAGTGGAAAGTGGTTTACGCAAAGTCTTGCTGGTACTGGGAACTTGCGAGTCAATTTTGTCTGAAGTGCCGTGACAACCTGGCTTGAACCGGCGCCTGCCACGAGTCCACAGAACCCCCCTCATGAAGACTGAACAAATATGTCATAGAATTCCGTTGTGGACCCCAATAGCTCGTGCCTGCGGAGGAGCCACTGTTGGACCCAAACAATTCTGGTGTTTCACGATTCGTGGATCGTCAAGCTCATTTTGTTGGATTTTGCACGGGCCTTTGCTAGGTTGCTCCCTATCGGGCTTCAGGAAGGTTCCCAGCAGTGTAGTTCTCTAGCGGCTTTGAGGAGGGTGCGGTTTCAAAATCCAACATCGTCCACTAGAACCAAAACCAGGCCATCAAAAACAAATCCAACAAATATCGCCCTCCTTCGCCTTAGTGACCTTAGTGGATTCTAACTGCTCGATGGACCAAATTTCGACGGACAAGAGGACTGTGGGAGAAACACCAAACTTCGTCCGTCGAAGGAATCGATTTCTCAACAATTCTTGCCTGCACGATATTGAGCACCGGTGGAGGGGGGCCATGAAACCCACCATGTGAGGTGGTGTGTTCATTGTGTTTATTGAGGAAAGTGGCAAAGTTCTGCACGGAGGTGAGCAGTGATAACTGGACGATTGGCACACCATCAAGGGCATCTTCGAGTGGCCGCATGACACCAGCAGGGAGGCTTCTTCCCTTTCTCCCTGTGTGACCGGCTCCCCAAGTGGGGGGCATGTGTGTGCGCCCCTTGTAGTCACAGGGATTGAGTGATAAGTTCTCGAATAAGCCGTGTATGTGGCGCATCGTGACCATTAATCAAGTCCTGGTCAGTAAGGGCCTGCAAAGCATATACCCCTAGCTGTGCCGGGGGGCGCACTACAGCAGCCTGGGGGCTCATCTCTCCACGCTCTCTGTATGATTGCTCTTGTAAGGGGGTGGGGCAACTTTGCGGCAACATCCAGGGCGGGATTGGCGGTGTCGGACGTGCTGAGGCGACTGGGACAGCCGGTAGCGTGTACATTTGCGAGAAAGGGAAGGAAGCTAAGGCTTCCCCCGGTTCAGGAGGTCTGGCCTGTCCACGCCCTACAGCCCATCCAAGGGGAGGGAGACAATCAGTTTGCTGAAGGATACGATAAACTGTTGCCCTTTGTGGGGCACCCCTCCCATGCAGGAGAACGCCATCATGTGTGATGTGCGGCGAGTCCTCAAAGGGAAAGAGGACCTGCCCACTAGTGAGCACCAGGTAAGATCGACATATCTCTGCTGGCACGGCAATTCTTGTGACTTGTTTTTCGTTTTATTCTGCAGGGGGATCACCCACGGACTTGACTGGTGATCCAACGAAGAGGGTCAAGCTCCGTGCTGATATCTGGCCTGATCAGCCAGACTTACCTGCAATTTTTTTGAATGGCATGAGGCTAAGCCCAGAACCTCAAAGACTTGGTACTTC